>JAXCGZ010015141.1:27500-50000 GCA_037179515.1 Halocaridina rubra
AATATTAATAATGATAATAATAATAATAATGATAATAATAATAATAATAATAATAATAATAATAATAATAATAATAATAATAATAATAATAATAATAATAATAATAATAATAATAATAATAATAATAATAATAATAATAATAATAATAATAATAATAATAATGATAATAATAAGGGATGTGTCTTGAGAAAGGAGGAACTTATTCTCAAAACGCTTCCCTGTCTTCTGATTACATTTTGATGAGATATGTTCCTTACTCAAAGAAGTTCTTGGGAAGTTTCACTTTGTTAAGTAAGGAAGTAATATGAAGTTCCTTTAGTAGTCAGTAATAAGAAAGTAATAGCTATTACACTCACCAGAATTTCCTGTCTGGCCAAGATCCTTTGAACAGAAGTATTACATGTAATGCGACCCGCAAGTTCTCACTTAATGTATGGTGGTTTCACTCACGCAAAATATCGATACTGTATGTATAAATCGGAACACAAGTTGTCTTATAAACATTAAATGATGCCACGTCAAATTCTAGATACTTTAATTTCCTTCACCGCAGAAGGTGGAAGAATATCTTTAGCATAAAAACACATGAAAAAACAACAATTATGTTTGAATTATTTAAAATGCGTAAAAGGCGACTAAAAGTGGACGGGGCGGGGGGACTAGGAATCCCCCCCTTGTATAAACCTCCTGTGAGGCATCATAGAAGAGGGAGAGTGAGGGGAGTATAACTGCTCCCTTACTGTTTCTTCTTTGATGTCGGCTACCCCACTTTTTAAGGGAAACAGCCTCGGTATATATATAATACAAGAAGAGTGATACGAAACTATAGAGATCAACCTTGGTTAGCATTATTAACCATAACTAGAATTTCATTCTTTCTCACCATGACTGTGAATTAAGGAGCTAATTTAATATTGAGTTACTTTGTTGGAGCACACACGGAAAGCAACATACGCTGTTTCTCTCTCTTTTCGCAAGAAAACTAAATTATGCGATGACAAAAGCAAAAGTAATGAATAAATAAGTAAACAAACAAACAAATAAATTAATTAATTATTAAATCAATAAATATATAAAAACAAAGTGTCAGGAAATATGAATTATAGATATTTAAGCAATCTCTATCAACACGTGCTTGTGCACACTTATTGTAAAATGAGTTTATAGTTTATAGGTAATATTTGTATGAAGTTCATGTCATGATATTTCTAAAATAAAGCACATTGAGGAACAAAGCATGTTCCTAACGTCAAGGAGAATCTTGATGCTCTGCAGGATTCCTATATAAAAGGAAGTGAAGATCAAATACCTATAACAATTCGAAATATTTTTCCAATAAACAATAATACAAAGAATACCGAAATAAAACACGAAATAAGAAAATAATTTCTTTAAAATATAACTCTATCAACTATTTTGCTTTTGAAATACGGCCGAACACAGAATAGGTCGAATAATCAAACCGGCTATTTATCCATCTCAAAAAGCTATTAAGCTTCATATTATCTCTAGTATCCAATAGCAATGACCTGAGACATTTTGTAATACTTTTTTGTTAAATACAAATCTTCGTCTAAGTAGATTACAAGGTTTTAAATTGCAAACCTCAAAGATTTCGAAAAAATAAAATAAAAAATAAATAAAAAAAAAGAGAGAGAGAGAAAAGCGATGACGACGATGTGTGGCTTGGAAAAGGGGATAACATGTGCCTAGCCATTTTATGTGTCAAAATTAGTTCCCTTTCTGAGGGGGTGACCACAAACAGGTTGAGATGGGGGATTAAGGTTGGATGCCCTTCCCAACACCCTGAGGTGAGATATAACCCGCGCATGTCACGTACCCAATCACGAGCTTTAGCATTAAGCTTTTGTAAATGGATATTCTATTCCCCAATACTGAGTTTTCAACGACAGATAATACTCAACATGCTGTATACCAACTATTTTTTAAACCTCATGTCTCACTTTTTTCGTGCTGTCGTTGGTATTTGAATCTAGTTGTTTTTTTAAGCTGTTATTAACAAAGTCAACAATATCCAAACAAAGAAATAGGGTTGTAGGCAGACAATGGTAACCTCTGTATATATATTTTTAAGCTTAATGTCTGTATGGTATTACTAATAATATTTGTTGTGAATCAAAGATTTGTGATATGTGTTTACTGCAGAGGCGTTTTTAACTAAATTCCAAATGCCGCTCTGGGAGAGAGAGAAGGAAAAATTTTGGTTATTTCAGCTTTAAATTAGATTTTACAAATAATAGAAGTTCAAACATAAAACCAAGATAAAGATATTTTGAGCAAATGATAATCATAGATTAGACATCTTCCCACTTTCTAGCATACGTAATAGATCAAAGTTATCAAGGAAAGTCTCTGACTCCTGAGCAGCGACACACTGCGGAGCAAAATGATTGGGAGTGCCATCCATATCATCTCCTAACTTTAAGGTCATTCCATAGAAGAGGTGTACTATTTAAACAGTTCATTATTGGCAAAACTGTTGTAAAATCTCAATCCCCCTCTTCACGATGAACGTATTTTCCAAATGATTTAAAAAAAAAATGTAATTGGTTCTCCTGAGGAGTTATTTACAGCTGTTACATTGGTAGCAAGCGTTGAGAGGATTTATTCTTCATATGGTTCTATACATTCCAAGATCAGGAATCAATTAGGTCAAAAAAATGCATCAAAGCTGGTGACTGTCCACACAGGCATTTCAACTAAGAATGTTCTAGCAATTGTATTTTTACCCAAAGGCTGAGAACTAAGAAGTTCTGTTCTGAGCATGCAAAGGTCAGGAAAAGGCATCAAATTTGGAGACAAACAAACAAACATTTATTTCCATTTTTGTACAATGGTTATTCTTATAGAATCTAAAAGTAACTTATAAGTAGATATATAATTGAACTAATAACTAAGAGGGAAATACATACTGTTAAATTAAATAATGGTTTCCTTGAAAATAATAATTCTGTAATAAAAATGTTAACAATAATGTTAATAATAAAGTAGTAGATCTGATATTTTCTGTAAAATTAACTTATAAGTACACATGTAATTAAACTAATAAACTAATAAATAAGAGGGTATTACATATAGTTAGATTAAGTGTAGCTTTCATAGAAAATAATAATGCTGTAATAAAAATGTTAACAATAATGTTAATAATAAAGTAGTAATGATAACACTAGTGTCGTTATTATCGGCATCATTTCCATATTTGTTTTCCTTACAATGAGAATAATTAGTTCTTAACGAGCAGCAACTATTTGTCCAAAAGGAAACTATATAGTTTGTCTTTGAAAGCTGTGAAGGAGGATGCATTTTTAAGATGCTCTGGAATATTGTTCCAGAGTATTGACCCTTTGATAGTGATCATCTTTGAACCTGTTTCTGTGAATAAAGAGTTCACTGCTCTGTCTTGTGTTGGTTCCCCTTATATCCCTGACTGTTTTTAAATCAAATAGCCAGCTAGGATAATGATGGTCCAAAATTTTTAATACAAAGACATGAATAGCATAAGCGACCTTGTTTTCTGCCCGCAGCCACCCAAGTTTATTGAGAGCTGGTGTGATGTGGTCATATTTTTCTTATTCCTCCCAGGGCAACTCGAGCTGCAAAATTAATAAGCTTCTGTATTCTCTTTATGTGATTCTTAGTGGTAGCTCCCCAAACAGTTGTGCAGTAATTAATGTGAATTAGGGTTAAAGACTCAATAACAGTTATTCGAGTGGTAGTCTCAAAATTGTATTTTATACGTGATAGGTACATTAATGTTCCTGTAACCTTTTTGCATATTTTATCTATGTGGGAATCAAACAACATATAGTTATCAAAATGAATTCCTAGGTTTTTTACTGTTTTGCGAGGTGTGATAATATTGTCGCAAAAATTAATTGTTGTGTTTTCTGGAATTTGTGCTATATGGAACCTTGAACCAATAAACATGCATTATGTTTTACTTTTGTTAATTAACTGCCCAATTTCTTGGAAATAGGTTTTAATTTTTGACAGTGTTTTTTGTTCATAAGCATTTCTGTTGAGCACATTTTCAATAATAGTCACTTTTGTTTATTTTAAAGAATGAAAAACTTGAGGAATGAGTGTATTAGCAATTGTGGTTTCTTTTTAGAAGAGATTATTAGTTGGAGACTGTTTATAAGCATTTTATCTAAGCATCCTTTCAATATTAGATTTTTCTTTTTTGTTAAAGGGTGAACATTTTGCAATAAATATGTTTATTTATGTTAAACTGTCTGATTTCAAAACAGAATATTTTTAAATATTCATTTTTAGACATATGCTAATGCTTTTTCTTTCATAAATAAAATTTTACAAATATTATGATGCTAATTTGTTTCACAACTTCCCATTTAAGTAAAAAAATCTTATATAGTCCAAAGCCATATATAACTGTGTCTCTAATTAGCATATAATCTTTTCACATCCTCCTGCATTATGCTTAGAATACTATTATATCCTTAAACTTTAACAAATATAATTTCAATGTTTGTATAAACAGTACTGTCGTTACTATAATACATTCATTGTTGGAAAATATTTTGTGATACTTAATCTTTTTTTTTATTATTTTCCAACCGCATTACTAAAAACTATTTAAGATGAAGGACAACTTTACACTTGGCATTGAAAGCAATGAGAGCAGGTAAAGCACCAGGGATAGATGGGTGTCATATTGAATACTTGTCAAAAGGTGGGGAGGCATTAGAAGAATTGATAGGTAGGTTGTTGAATGTATGTTTCAGGAATTGGAGGGTTCTAAGTGGAGTGGAGGAGTATGAGTGTAGTAGTTTTAGAGGAATTAGTTTGTTGAGTGTAGTTGGTAATGTATAGGGAAGAGTGTTAATCGAGAGAATTAGGAAAGATATTAAGAGATTGATTGGGGAAGATTAGTGTGGGTTCAGGAGAGGAAGATAATGTGTAGATCATGTGGTTGTGGTAAGACAGGTGAATGAGAAGATCTTGGAAAAAGGTAGTGACACTTTTTGGGCTTTTGTGAACTTAGAGAAAGCTTACGACAGGGGAGATAGAGAGGGATTGTTGAGTGCCTTGCGACTCTATAGGATAAGAGGAAGTATGCTGAATGCAGTGGAGAGATTTTACATGAAGAGTGGAGCTTGTGTGAGATTTGGAATGGTATGAGCGACTGGTATGAGGTGAATGTAGGGTTACGTCAAGGTTGTGTAATATCGCCATTGTTGATTAATGTGTATATGGATAGAGTGGTAAGGGAAGTAAATGAATGAATATTAGACAGAGGCTTGGAACTAGTGGGTGAGGATGGAAGCTTGTGGAAATTGAAGCAGTTGTTATTTGCGGATGATACTGTACTGGTAGCTGATACTGAGAATGAACTGAATCATTTGGTACCCGAGTTTGTTAGGATGTGTGAAAGAAGGAAGTTGCGGGTGAATATTGATAAAAGCAAAGTCATGAGACGCACGAGGAGTGTTGATGCTGGCAGATTGAATAAAGGAGTGAATGGGGAGTTGCTCGAAGAAACTGAGAGTTTTAAGTATCTAAGATCGCATGTATCAAGGAATGAACAAGTGGATGCAGAGAAAAGTCATAAGGAAGCAAGTAAATGTCTAGGTGGATTGAAAAGTGTAATAAAAAAATATTTGGGAGTGAATGCAAAGAGAAGGATGTATGAAGGTGTGATTGTGCCGACAGCATTGTATGGAGCAGCGACTTGGAATGCAAGAGTGGATGAAAGGAACAAGATGAATGTAATGGAAATGAGGTGTTTGGACAGTATGATTGGTGTATCTAGAACAGAGAGAGCAAGAAATGAGGATGGGAGAGAACGGAGGTAGAAAGGAAGCTGGCAGATAGGTTAGAAGAGAGAGTGTTGAGTTGGTTTGGATATATGGAAAGGATGAGTGCAGACCGAATAATGAAGAGAGTGTGGAGTGCAGAAGTAAATGGAGTTAGGTCAAGAGGGATACCTAGAATGAGATGATGGATGAAGGGAAAAGGGCCTTGAATGCAATATATAGGAATGAGTGTAGGAAGATTGTGTATAGATGACATGGGCCAAAGGGATTTCTTGCACCTGCTAGCTCAGTGAGCTGTGATGGATGTGTGTGAGGGGAGTTACCATGTGATGAAGTAGTGAGGGTAAACCAGCTACGGCTGTCGGTTCTAATTATAGAATATCTTCGCCCATGTACTTTGTGGTTGACCCAAGCAGGGTGGAAGGGGGGGGGGGCGTGACAACCATTCATCTCCAAGAAGCTGAGAGGAGGGGTTGAGGTATGTGTGAATCGTGGTGAATGCGTGTATCTTGGCTCGGCCACTCCCCTTACAAGGGGGAATGAGGTCATCTTTTTCTGTGCCTACATCAACACCAAATATTCTCGGATATTCGTTATAAATCTCTAATTATCCCTTCACATATGACAAGGCACAACACCCCCCCCCATCTCTCTTTTTCTTTACTTTCGTTTTCTTCGTAGGCAGGCCCGATTAGTGTAGATTTTTTTTTTTTTGGCCCGTTCTGGTGTCACAATCATTAAGATGTGTGTGTGTGTGTGTGTGTGTGTGTGTGTATATATATATATATATATATATATATATATATATATATATATATATATATATATATATATATATATATATATATATAAAGATGCAGATATGGGACTACGTCAGCTCAGTGGTAGATCTCGAGAGTCAGGATGTTAAAAGCTTGACAAACACGGATTTCACTCCACAGCAGGCGGTTAGGAAGGAGATCCAGCACTGATCTCCCAGCTTTAACCTGATGTGTCAATCCTCATTTGAATTGTGATGAATTGTAACTCAAACACACACACACTTACACACACACACACACACACGTGAACATATATATATATATATATATATATATATATATATATATATATATATATATATATATATATATATATATATATATATATATATATATATATATATATATATATATATATATATCTATATATATATATATATATATATATATATATATATATATATATATATATATATATATATATATATATATATATATATATATATATACTGTATATGGGACTACGTCAGCTCAGTGGTAGATCGCCAGAGTCAGGAAGTTAAAAGCTTAACAAACGCGGGTTCTACTCCATAGCAGGCTGTTAGGAAGGGCTTTCGGCATAGATCTCCCAGCTTCAACCTGTCTGTATCAATCCTCCTTTGAGTTGGGATGAACTGTAACTATAAAACACACACACACACACACACACACACACACACACCACACACACACACACACACACACACACACACACACACACACACACACACACACACACACATATATATATATATATATATATATATATATATATATATATATATATATATATATATATATATACATATATATATACATATATATATATATATATATATATATATATATATATATATATATATATATATATATATATATATATATATATATATATATATATATATATATATATATATATATATATATATATATATATATATATATATATATATATATATATATATATATACACATATATATACATATATATATATATATATATATATATATATATATATATATATATATATATATATATATATATATATATATATATATATATATATATATATATATATATATATATATATATATATATATATATATATATATATATATATATATATATATATATATATATATATATATATATATATATATATATATATATATATATATATATATATATATATATATATATATATATATATATATATATATATATAATACATATGCAGGGTGTCCCCGGTTTACACAATCCCCGATTTTCGATGTTCTGCCGATAAGACAGAGGCCCAGAAATTATTAATAAATTATTAATAACTCAATTTTCTTACTTACCTGGCTTGCAAAATCAAGCAACTGTTGAATAATAATTAATACAGTATTGGTGCTTCATTATGTCCAGATTAAGGTCAGGCTACTATTTTGTTTTATTACAAGATAAGTATGAGATTGCTATATTGGAGCTTTTGTTAACTATTGCCGTCATACTTTAAATTATGTGAAATGTATATTAAACTGCCTGCCAAGGAGCTCTTGCTCAGCAGGCTAGTGCCTCTGAATATAAAGTACATATTTATTCCTGTATATATACTGAATATTTGGCAATAAAATCTATGACTATGTGTGGTAAATTCAAACTGCGCGCTGAACAGTTTGTGAGCATGGCAGATGAATACACAGCTAGCAACACTGCTGTATTCGTATACATAAAGTTAAAGGCTTTATTTTCTTATTCGTTTATGTACTTGGTTATCCGAAAGATTATATGGATATTATTTACAAAATTACCAAACACATAGGCTTAAATACGATTTTATGCGGAACAGTTTGTTAAGAGTGACGTACGAATACGTTGTCACACGGCATTGATATACGTATATATCATGTTAATGATTAAATATATTTATTTGGTTATGTATTTGGTTATTGAAGGAATTAGATTTAATTCATTTACAAAATTACCAAATACATAGCTGTAAATATGATCTCCATGCTAAATAGTATGATGAGCATCGTGAAAGACTACATCGTCACTCAGCATTAGATCGAGAAGAAGAACCATCACTCAATTTACTCTCGCCTGCTATATTGTTATTGTCCTCTTCTGCTTTCTCGTTGGTTTTGCTCGTGTTGGCTCGTACTTGACCTTACCATGTCTCCCAAGCATAGTGGTGATGTTGCTGATGGCAGTGCTGCAAAGAAAAGGAAAGCCATTACCATGGAAATTAAAGCAGAAATAGTAAAAGCATTGGCCGCTCTCTGGAGTTAGCCTGTTCGACCGCGGCGACGATCATTAAGGATAAAGATCTCATCCTTCCATATGTGAAAGGTTCTGCTCCTATGACGTACACTTTGATTACTAAGCAGTGTAGTGGCCTTATGATTGAGATAGAGAGATTGCTAGTGAATTGGGTTGATGACCAGCATCGATGGCGTATCCCAGTGAGCCTCATGTTGATACAGGAAAAGGTTAAAAGATTGTTAGATGCTGTGAAAAGGGAAAAGAGGCATTGAAGTGAAAGTGAAAAACTTGTGGCCAGTAGGGGTTGGTTTAATCGTTTTAAAACTTGTGCTAATTTTCAAACCTAAGAGTGCAAGGTGAAGCTGCTAGTGGTGATGAGAAAGCAGCAAAAGAGGTCCCAGTGTATTAGCAGAAATTATTAAGGAGAGGGGTTACTTTGCCGAACAAGTATTTAACGTGGAAGAGCTTGGCTTGTTTAGGAAGCGTATGCCTAGTCGTACGTACATTGCCAAGGAGGAGATGACAGCACCAGGGCATAAACTCAGCAAGGAGGGACTGACTTTAAGTTTGGGGGCTAATGCTGCTGGAGACTACAAACTGAAGCCCTTGTTGGTTTACTTGGTACAATATCCAAGGGCACTCAAGGGCATTTGGAAGAGTCAACTGCAAGTCAAACAATAAGGCTTGGATAACCCTTCATATATTTGAGGACTGGTTCAGCAACAATAGTTTACCAGAAGTGGAGAGGTACTGTGCTTCCAAGGGTCTGCCCTTTAAGATATTGCTAGTGTTGGATAATGCCCCTGGTCACCCTCCCTCTCTGCATGGCTTTCAACCTTATGTAAAGGTGGAATATCTTCCACTTAACACCATTTTCTTGTTACAGACAATGGATCAGGGGGTCATTGCCTCTTTCAAAGCCTACTACCTCTGAAGGACAATTGCTGAGAAGAATATTGCTGATTCTTGGGTGGAAGTTAAGCAAACGAATTTGAATCGGGCATGGAAGAAACAGTTGAGGCTGTCACGAAGAATGTAGTTGCCCTGAGTAAGGAGCTCAAGTTGGAGGTGGAGCGTGATGATGTAAAAGAGCTGCTGGAATCTCATGGAGAGGAGCTATCTTCTTGGGACCTCATTCAACTGGAGACGCAGAAGGTTGAAGATGAAGAAATACTAAGTCCAGAGCCCAAGAGATTCACAGTCAGGGAATTGGAAGAATCTTTTGCCCTGATAGAGGAAGGGTTGACAAAGCTCGATGCTCAGGCCCTCAACACTGTTAGGTACATTAAGGTCGCCTGAGTGATCACTGATTCCCTGCTATGTTACAAGGAAATATATTTGAAGAAGAAGAGGGCATCCTTCCAGACTCGCTTAGACCACTTCTTCGTGAAGGCAAAGCTCCCACCAATACGTCCTGTACCCTCTACCTTAGGTGCCTCTATAGACTCACCTGCCCCAGTATCTCCAGCATCTGAGTCAGGTTCTCTTCCCCCTCCAGACTCACCTGCCCCAGTCTCCTCAGCACCTACCTCTCCAGCTTCCTCCTGCTTAAAGGCCTGTCTGTCTCTCCCCCACCCCACTGCAACGCCCCTTCCAGTGTGCAAGCTGACCACACGAGTAAAGGTAAGCAATACTGTATAGTGTATTTTTACCATTTTTATGTCCAAGATTATACAAGTAAAGGTAAGCAATACTGCATAGCAGACATTTGATATTTTTATGGTTCAGATTAAGAGCTTGGATTTATTTCTATGTTTCAGAGTATTTATTTTTAACATTGGTGGGGACATAAGTTCGAAATCAGGTGCTTTCCTACTTATGGTGAAATCCGGGTTACGACAACTGTCAGGAAAGGAGCCCTGTTGTAAATCGGGGATCCCCTGTATATATATATATATATATATATATATATATATATATATATATATATATATATATATATATATATATATATATATATATATATATACTCCCCCTCACTAGGTATCAACCCTCCAACGCAATTAAATATTCATTACTGAGTATTTGCATCACCAACTTTGCCAATGAAGTAAATAAAAGAAGTTGGACACCTATTTCTAACTGCTGATGAAGGAAATAAACACACTACTGAATGTTTGTGTATATTTAATCCCACTTTCCAAACTCACTCATGGTTAAATTGGCATTTAGTTCACATTCTTGTTCTATAAGTACCGACAATTAAATAAAATCATTATCATATGTGAAAGCATGAAAATATGGCTCCTCTAGCGAGGATTCGATACTACAACACGTCTGACAAGCCATGTAGCAATAAACAGGGATTCTCTATTCCCTTTATACTGTCAACGGCACATTTGGAAGTGCCATATAAAAACTGATCCATCGTCAAGTGTTAAGGGTTCAAATTCTAGTCAATGCATGAAAGCTCTCACATAGAAAAGGAACGGCTTTGGGGCTAAAAAGCGTGATTAACCCTACAAATTCAAAGGTCTTAGAATGTAAAATGTGAACTCTAGGTTCAGAAAGAGTCCTTCAAATCATTTCTCTGCAATACAACAACTAAGATTACTATATGTATAAAGAATAGCACTATACCTATCTGTCTATCTGTCTATCTATCTAATTATCTATCTATCTATCTCTCTCTCTCTCTCTCTCTCTCTCTCTCTCTCTCTCTCTCTCTCTCTCTCTCTCTCTCTCTCTCTCTCTCTCTCTCTCTCTCTCTCTCTCTCTCTCTCTCTCTCTCTCTCTCTCTCTCTCTCTCTATATATATATATATATATATATATATATATATATATATATATATATATATATATATATATATATATATATTTATATATATATATATATATATATATATATATATATATATATATATATATATATATATATATATATATATATATATATATATATATATATATATATATATATATATATATATATATATATATATATATATATATATATATATATATGTATATATATATTATATATATATATATATATATATATATATATATATATATATATATATATATATATATATGTCGTCGCCCTTGATATCTCTAAGGCTTTTGACAGTCTGGCACAAGGCTTTGTTGGCCAAACTCCCTGCCTATGGCATTACCCCTTCTTTCTGTTCTCTGATTTCCAGTTTTCTTTCTGACAGTTTTATATCTGTAGTTGTTGATGGTGCGACATCTAGCCCTTTCTCTGTTACCAGTGGTGTTCCAAAGGGCTTTGTTGTTTAACCTACTCTGTTCCTTCTCTTTATTAATGGTCTTCTGCAATCCCCATCTTTCTCTCTTCTCTATGCCTTTACTGATGATTCTACCCTTCAGTTTTCCTCTGCCTTTTCTTCTCAACCATCATCTGCTACTCGTAATCAGTCTCGTATCACTCTTTCTTCTACTCTCAACTCTGATTTGCAGAGAGTATCTGAGTGGGGCACTTAAAACTTAGTTAAATTCAATGCCTCCAAGACACAGTTTCTGGCTATCTCTTTATCTTCTTCTCCTTCTGATAACCCTATTGTCTTCGAAACTACCGAAATTTACCCTCTTAATTCTATGAACATATTAGGAATCCATATGGCCTCTAATTTGTCTTGGAGGAATCACATAATCCAAATTTCTAAATCTTCATCCAAAAAAGTGGGGGTTTTGTTTCGTTTTCGTCGTTACTTTTCCAATTTACAGTTACTTAAAATTTATAAAGGTCTTATCCGTCCCTGCTTAGAATACTGCTCACACATCTGGGGTGCTTCTTCTTATACTTATCTCCTTGATAGGGTTGAATCTAAGGCAGTCAGACTCATTAATGATCCTTCTCTTACTTCACATCTGGATTCTCTCTCTTTTCGCCGTAAGGTATTTTCCCTTTCTCTTTTCTATCGCTACTTCCATCGCTGCTCTGATGAATTGGCGAGTTACATCCCTCCCCCACTGCCGAGGTCACGTAACACTCGCCAAGCGATCTCATCTCAGAGCTACTGTGTGGAGATTTGTAGCTCTCGGATTGGTTGGTGCAGCGACTGCTTCTTCCCATCTACCTCCAGACTTTGGAACTCGCTTCCTCCTTCTGACTTTCCTAATTCTTATGACCTACCATCCTTCAAAAAGCAGATATATCGTCATCTCAGGGCCTAGTCCTCCATATCTCTAGGTCCTCTGTACTTTGACTGTTTTTTTCTGTCTGTTGTTTGCCTTTGTGTGACATTACCTCATCACTGCTTTGTTCTTAACCCTTTTTTTTCCTTCGTCTTGGTATTTTCTCTTGCCCGGGCCTTTATTGGTGAGGGCAGCTTTTGTCTGTCCCGGTGTCACACTCATAATATATATATATATATATATATATATATATATATATATATATATATATATATATATATATATATATATATATATATATATATATATATATATATATATATATATATATATATATATATACATACTGACAAGTCTGTTCCCCTAACTGTAGTTATCACAACTGAAACAACTAATGAAATCATACCAAAGGTTTCAAAGTCAACAGCCTTTCCTTGCCAGTATTTATTATTTCATCATTTCATTAATCTATTTATTTCATTTTTGGTTTTGCTATTGGTAGCGTCCCTTTTCTCCTTTCAAGTGTTCTTTTCACTATCTCCCCTCAACATATCCAAAGCATCTTTCTTTTCAATTGCTCACCAAAAGGTTATTCGAATGTTACAATATCGATATTCTATTGAAATCAAAGAAACGTTTTATAAATTATAAATATATCCAGGACTTTGATCGTCTCAGAGGTAAAGCAAAGCAATTTTTGACATAATCATAAGCAAAGTATTCTATAGAAAAATAATATGAATACTATTATCACTAAAAAATAAATATAAAAAATACTTATCCACAAGGTCTTAATATTTGAGCTTATGGCCTTGAGGAATGTGAAAAAATAATAATTTAAGAAAAATATATATAAATCTTATAAATGTTATTGGTTTCAAGTCTCATCCAAAAACAGAGAGAGCAGAGAATTTCCTGGCATTGAAAACAAATTACTTTTTTTATATATAAAGAGAAAACTAAATGATAGAAATTATATGACAGCGTCCATAGTGAGCATAGAGAAAAAAATCTATAAGACAAATACATCGAAATTCCGTCCCATCAGTGAATCATACAAAGTGATATATATCATATGTAAAGATACTATCAACATCACATCGAAAACATTCACGTCAACTTGAATATATTAATAATTGACTTTTTTTTTCTTTGTACTTCTGAGAATATTTCAGTCCTCATTAAATAATTCATTTGTTGGTAAAGGGATCAAATGCTGCACAGAGGATAATTAAAATTAGAGATAACATAGAAAGACTGAAGATCACAATCAGACAAAGACACCTAGATAAAGACAGTGATTCATGAAAGCTGAAGGATAGTACCATATAATATTTTCAAGTATGAAAATAAAATATATTGACAGAAAAACTCAAAATTTTAAAGTATAAACAGCCATCGCTGTGCTGTGCCACGTGATGGACGACCCAAGATACATATCAATATACAAGAAAGACAAAGAACTGCCCATTTTTTATTTTTATTTATTTATTTATTTATTTATTTATTTTTTTTTTTAATGAAAACCACATTTTGTTGGGAAATAAATTCCTTAAGCCGGTTTTTCTCTATGGACAATGCTGCTGTCATGAGAATATCACGAATAAGAAAAAAAAGCACTTTCCATAGTACTACAATATACACTTTATATACTCCATACCGACACTTAATCAATATTTTTAAGCAAATTACTTTTAAAACAAGATGAAGCATAAGATAATATGTATATATTCCATCCAATAAAATACTTAACATCAAATCTATAATCAATGATAATTTACTTACACAGCCATAAAATAACAGACGTAAGCTAATTCCTAAAATGTCCGGTATAGGTAAGAGGTTTTGAGAAGCCATCCTAATATGTGGAGCCGTCAATTTCTACAAATACGATACCGTTTAACCGTGCATCCAAGCTTCTCAGTTATGCCTATAAGGTCCTCCCATATAGCTTACAAACTTTAAAAAAGAGAGCGATTCTGTCTCATAATCGATGTTTTAAGAATTGAAGAGTAGCAAGTTCACTTCATAACCGCTTCCCTTCCCTGACTTCGTTATTTTAGGTCCATTGGAACTCTCTCGCCAATATCTCTCTCATCAGACTACCTATACAATTATTATATAGACTTGCTGATAAAAAGACCATCCTGCCTTAATTTCACCTCACATCACGTTCTCTTTACAACTAATACTTAAATATGCATTCCAATAATCATTTTTAGTCCTTTAATACACTTCCTTCAATAGGGACCATGGCAGCCGAGTAGTTATAGTGCTCGACTCTATCGACGAATCTACCCTTCATGTCTCCCCTGCCTTCTCATAACCTTCGTCTGTTGCTCAAAATTAGTCTCGTATTTTTCTTTCTTCAACTCTCAACTCCGATATATATATATATATATATATATATATATATATATATATATATATATATATATATATATATATATATATATATATATATATATATATATATATATATATATATATATATATATATATATATATAAAAGTATCTGAGTGGGTACCCAAAATGTTGTAAAATTTAATGCCTCCAAGTCACAGTTTCTGACTGTTTCTTTATTTTCTCCTGATAACCCAAAAGTCATTGAAATAACAAAATATATCCTCTTTTCTATAAATATACTAGGAATTCAGATGGCCTTTAACATGTCTTGGGAGAGTTACATATTCCAAATGCCTAAAACTAGATCTAAGAAACTGGAAGTTCAGTTTCATCATCACTTTTTTCCTCTCAATTACTAAAAATCTATAAAGGCCTTTCCCGTTGCTGTTAAGAATATTGCTCTCACATCTGGGTTTTTTTATATTTTTCTCCATGATAGAGTTGAATCTTAGGCCATTAGACTATAAGTGACCCTTCTTTTACTTTCAATATAGAGCTTCTTTCTCTCTGCAGCAGGATATCATCTCTTTTCTCTTCCCTATCAGTAATTTTTCCATCGCTGCTCTGAGTTGGCAAACTGTATCCCTCCTCTCATTGGTGAGGCTGCGTGACCTACGTCAAGCGGCTTATTCTCACAGGTACTATGTGGAAGTTTGTAGCTCGTGAATTAGTCTGCGCAGTAACTCCTTCTTCCCTACCACCTCCAGACTCTGAACCTCTTCTGCCTTTCCTAACTCTTATACCCTTTCAAAACGCTTATCCCTACAGGGCTAATCCTTTCAAATTTTTAGTTCTTCATTACTTAGACTATTATTTCAGCCTGTCCTTTTCTTATTGTTTATCATTCTCTTATTTCTGAATGGTCCTTAAGCTGATACTTTTCTTCTCAATGTTTCTTTTTGCCTGGGCTTGATCAGGGCAATTTTCTTTTATCATCCTGATTTCACACTCATAAAATAGACCCGTGATTGATATTACCGATTAGGAATATCTGACCCTTTTTCTGGCCTGCTGGAACCAATAACCACAATCCGCAAGGAATCCCATGTGCGATCTACAGTTTATAGATCTTATGCTCCTCCCCAGATGTGGTAACCACTGTAAGACACACCCACTCTGCCTAGCCAGAACCCAATAAAAACCCTATACATGTATAAATTATACTGTAATTGGTCTGACATACACCAAGGGACTAAAGGTCCTCGCCCCCTCAGAAGTTGCAAGACGCTTGTAATGTGAGGGATCTTGTTCATTCATATTAGTCGTGATTTATTGCAAAGTGTCCAGAGAGGCATAATCAAGTCCTCACTCATTCTAGGTAGAGTAATTAGTCAGCTATCAGGCAGATTTAAGCCTAGACTTTAGCAAGATGTAAATAGAATACTTTATACTAGGAGGCTTGGGGCAAGAACTTGCTGTGAAATTCTTCAATAATAAATATCACGTTCATTCTCCCAGAACCCATGCTTGATTTCATACCTCCTCCAATGGGTATATATGTTGCATGAAGCATAAATATTTGATACACCATGGGGCATTATTAAGGGCATCCAGCCTTTATTCCCTAGCCACACTCTGTCTGTGTCCGTTGCCATAATGAGGACTAATGACATAAAATGACGATTATTATAATATATTGCCTTCACTCACATACATTTGTAAGCCTTGCTAAGTAGCCCCACAATCTAACCTGGCCTATGCCACTTTTAATTACATAATGCTGGGTAGTACAGTGGTAACGCGTTGGCTTCGCATTCATGAGGTCGAAAGATCGGTTCCCGTCCAAGACCGAGAGTTTAAACTGTTTACTGGCAGGAACTGCTGTGGGTGGACACCACAGTGGGGGGTTGGGGCTTACCCTGGCTGACGAATACCCATTGTATTGAAATGGAAATAAAGTATTATTTATATACCTTTTATTAATATTCTGTACATATCAATCGAGGTAAATAATTAAGTCTAACCAATGCTGATATGTGTGAACTCAAACCGTTTTGTCCTACCACTGTCAAAGTAGGATCAGTGATTTTCAACCACTGGTTCATAATGCTTGTCTGGGAAAATTAAGAGACTAAGTTTTAATACTGGAAACAGCCCGTCATATCTGTTTTGACAAGGTAAAAGTGAAAGATTAACGCTCTTTGTTAGGTCTCTAAGTGTATCAACCTCTTGAAATCGAACACTGAGAAGTTATACACTACATTCACACTTCCTCTAGCACTCGAGCTATTGGTCTGACAAGCAGCCAGATGCACCTCATATAACGCTTAAATCCAGCAATACTTCCTTTTCAAATCAGCAGATTGTCAAGCGGCCTCGCCGCACAGGTACCGTGTTGAGATATGTAGTTCCCGGATTGGTTGGTACTGTGAATGTTTCTTTCCTTCCACTTCCAGACTTTGAAACTCTCCTTCTCCTTCTGTCTTCCCCCACTCATAGGACTTTTCTTCTTAAAATGAAAAAAAGTTATCTATCCTCATCTCAGGGCATAATCCTGCCATATTTCTAGGTCTTCATTACTCTGACTATTCATTCAGTCTGCGTTTATTTAATTGCTTATAATTCTTTTATTTCTATCTTATCCTAACGCTAATACTTTTTTCTTAATCTTTTCTTGGTGCCCGGGCCCTATGGAGACTATTTTCTTTGCCTCTGCCTGTGTCAAACTCATGGAAAAGCAATATTTAGTGTCCATTAATCTCATAAGTTCAAGTATACTTATGAATCAGACTCCTTTTGACTATTTTCCCTATTCAATAATTTTTTTTATTGAGCTTTAATAACATAACTGAAATCCCTTCAAAATCAAACTATGGCATACATATTAGTTTTCTATCATGTCCTTGTAGCAACATCAAAGTATGAAAATTTAAGAATAAATAAATATAAAAGAACCCTCCATAAATAAAACGTTAGATAATATGCAATGTGTAAATGAATGAGAGAAATTTTTATTTTTGTCTCCCCGTTCCTTTAAATTCAAGAGTGAGTATTAAGTCGAACTTTAGAAAGAGAACAATTCAATATGCACGACTGCCTGAAGTAATGAAAGCTCAAACACATCTGTACAAAAATAATATGTATTTGAAGAATATTAACTTCTTTCGCTTAAACGAACTGAGTTGTTGCATTGATCAATATGAAAAGGAGAACAAAAGAATAAATACAAATATATTGACACTGTATATTGAAAAACATAAATTGGAAACGCGGGAGAAGATATCATATAAGTCACCTTCAATTGAGACACAGAAGCACGCATAAAGAAAGAAAGAAAATGGTGAAGATTCACCTCTGATACTGAAAACAAGTGTCAAAGGATTAATTTTTCAAATCATCCAAAGGTCGCTGTAGGGGCTTTCATGAAGATAAAGATTATGGGAACCATGCAAAAAGTAATTTATATTGTTAAAATATACAAAGGAAAAGATGTATTTCTGTCTTGGGAAAAATGGGGAAATATTTTATATATCTTCAGAAACTCCCTCTAAAAAGAATCTTAAATTTCATTAAAAATAATACAGCAACAACTAGTGCACATGTACTGTTTAATATGACATAACCTATGGCAAAAGGCTATAATCGATATTACAACAGAAATATAGAAAGGATTACAGATTTGTCGCATTTTATAGAAATGTAAACTAAAGTAGAAAAAAAAATCAACACGAGAACTCGAACATAAGAGCTTCATCATATATAATTATAGACTGAATTAATTATATAACAATCATCATGATTTTTTCTGATATTTGGTGCATTCGACAAGCATTACAATGTTAATATGTGCAGTGTATGTACAAGGAGCATGAGCAAATTGAGAGCTTATTCATCTGTCATCTATCTATCTATATTTACATCCGTATATCTATGTATGTATGTATGCATGTATGTATATATGCATAAATAAATAAATAAGGGGGCTAGAATACTTCCTCCACGTTCTCATGCATATCGTAGGAGTCGATTACATGGGATGGAGCAAGGGGACTGAGAATTCCCTCCTCTGTATATTCTCTTCCCAAGTGACAGAGTATTTTGCATTGACCCAACCAATGCAAAATATGTATGTAGCATACATATATATATATATATATATATATATATATATATATATATATATATATATATATAAATGGCACCAGCCGCCCGTTGAAAGACTACGACTGAAGGTATTAGGATGCAACTAGAACTGGCCCAGACAGTTCCAGGTTGAGTCTTCCTTAAGGACGGTTCTCTCCTCATGACTACATCTACACTAAATATTCTGGCATATTCATTACCCATCTCTTGCTATTCCATTACATTTGACAAGTCACAACATTCCCCACATCTGTCTCTTTTTTTTCTTTTCCCTCACATTTGTTATTATTTATGTAAGGTTCACAACTAGTGGCCCTAGTACCCGGCATAGAGGGGTGCGAAGAATCTCCGGGGATCCCAATTGATCTGCTTCTTTCACTCTTCACTATTCTAACATTCGTGGGCTGAACTCTAATCTTTCGTCTGTGGAACAGCACTTGGTCACTTTCTTCCCTAACCTCCTCCTCCTATCTGAAACCCAGCTGTCTATACATGCTTCCACTGACCCATTCCAAATTTCTCACTATAATCTGTATACTCGTTTTCGTTCCAAAGGTGGGGTCTGTGCATACTGCAACACTAACACTCCAACTGTGAGGCTCATGGATCTTGAATCTCTTGACTTTGATGTTCTCTGGCTAAAAGTCTATCTCTTCACTACCACTATCTTCCTTTGCTTCTGCTACTGTTCTCCAAACTCAACCGAGTTTGTGTCTTACTTTGAATATCTATCCTCGTGCCATGAGTCCTTACTATCTACTCACCCACATGCCAAAGTTCTCTACATTGGAGACTTCAATGTACACCACAGTGAGTGGCTTCATTCTTCTCACACTGATGTGGGAGGAAGCGAGGCTCTTGCTTTCTCTATTTTTCACGATCTAGAGCAAATTATCAAACATCCTACTCGCGTTCCTGATCGTCACAAACATGCTGCAAACACTCTTGACCTATTTTTACTTCTAATCCTTCAAGCTACTCTTATTCTGTGCTTTCCCTTCTTGGTAAATCTAACCACTCTATGATCTCAGTCTCTTCCATTTTCACTCTCCCACCACCAATCCCTCTTACTCATCGCCGCCTTTGGCACTTCGAGCGTACCCAACATGAAAATTTTCGTAACTTTCTCTTTGACTTCCCATGGGATGACTTCTGCTTTCGGTCCAGCAACCCTCATCAGGCAACTTTAAAAGTTGCCTTTATCATGACCGCGGGAATGGAGGCGTACACCCCCTCTTCTACAAAAACTTTCTCTCCCCCTAAACCTTGGTTTGACCGTGCCTGCTCCATGGCTATCCAGACTAGGAATCAAGCTCACCGATCTTACCTAGCTTCTCCTTCCGATTTAACTCACTCTGCTTTTATTATAGCTAGGAATCGTTGTACTGCTCAGATTCGAAGGTCTAAGGCTTCCTTTATAAGCGGGAAAGTTGATGACCTTAACTACTCTCCCACTGACATATGCTTCTGGTCCTTAGCCGAAAACCTCTCAAAAACTTCTGTAACTCAAGCTTTCCCCCTCTCATTCGTTCTGATGGTTCTATAGCTTGCTCTCCCACTGACAAAGCCACTCTCTTTGGTTCTTATTTTTATGCCAACTCTTCTATCAACGATTCCAGAGCACCTGTTCCTCAGTCTTTTCCCCTCTCTAATCCTATATCCTCCCTTATCCTTTCTTCACACAAAGTTCATAAGGTTCTTTGCTCGCTAAAGACAAACAAAGCATCTAGCCTCGATGGTATCCCTGCAAGGTTCCTTAAGGAGTTTGCAGCTGAACTGGCTCCCGTGCTTTGCCGTCTTTTTCGCCTCATTCTGTCAACCAGTCTCTATCCTTCATCTTGGAAGCATGCTCTAGTTCAACCTGTTCCAAAGATGGGTGACCGCTCTATTGCTTCTAACTACCGACCTATTGCCCAAACTTCCTCTATTGCTAGAGTTTCTGAAACTTTGCTCAATGCTCACTTCTTAAAACGCTTTGAATCTAACTCACTTATCTCCGATCACCAGTACGGCTTCTGCAAGGCAAGATCCACTGGTGATCTCCTCTCCTATATTACTCATGTATGGTCATCTTCTCTGAGGAAATATGGGAAATCCTTTGTCGTCGCCATTGATATCTCTAAGGCTTTTGACAGAGTCTGGCACAAGGCTCTGTTGGCCAAACTCCCTGCCTATGGCTTTACCCCTTCTTTCTGTTCTCTGAGATCCAGTTTTCTTACTGACCTTTCTATATCTGTAGTTGTTGATGGCGCGACATCTAGCCCATTCTCTATTACCAGTGGTGTTCCACGGGGCTCTGTTCTTTCACTTACTCTCTTCCTTCTCTTCATCAATGATCTTCTACAATCCCCATATTCCTCTCTTCTTCATGCCTTTGCTGATGATTCTACCCTTCACTTTTCCTGTGCCTTTTCTTCACAACCTTCATCTGTTACTCGTAATCATCTCGTATCACTCTTTCCTCTACTCTTAACTCCAATTTGCAGATAGTATCTGAGTGGGACACTCAAATTTTAGTTAAATTCGATGCCTCCAAGACACAATTTCTGGCTATCTCTTTATCTTCTTCTCCTCCTGATAACCATATTGCCTTCGAAAGTAATGAAATTTACTCTCTTAACTCTATCAACATATTAGAAATCCGTATAGCCTCTAACTTGTATTGGAGGAATCACATAATCCAAATTTCTAACTCTTCATCCCAAAAAGGGGGGGTTTTGTCTCGTTTTCATTATTACTTTTCCTCTTTGCAGTTACTTAAAATTTACAAAGGTCTTATCCGTCCCTGCTTAGAATATTGCTCACACATCTGGGGTGCTTCTTCCTTTACTTATCTTCTTGATAGGGTTGAATCTAAGGCAGTCAGACTCATTAATGATCCTTCTCTTACTTCTAACCTGGATTTTCTCTCTCTTCGCAGGAGCGTATCTTCCCTTTCGCTTTTCTATGGCTACTACTTCCATCGCTGCTCTGATGAGTTGGCGAGTTGCATCCATCCTCCACTGCCAAGGCCGCGCAACACTCGCCAAGCGGCCTCATCTCACAGGTACTGTGTGGAGATTTG
>JAXCGZ010015141.1:62500-67500 GCA_037179515.1 Halocaridina rubra
CAGTCGTCTTGAATAATAGATGCCCGACACTTCCTTCGGAAATTTGCTCTTATTCCCTTGTCGTTCCCAACGTGCACTGGATATTTTTTGACGGCAGAAACTTTCACCTCGTCCATTTCAATAGAGAACTCCATGGTGTCAACGCGTTGATGAGTTGCAAGTCAGACTGATAAGGCCGTGGTGAGCTGCAAGCAAAACGTCAACTCTAGTTAGATTCAGAAACACCAAAAAAGGTGTTCCAGTTCATAAGGAAACGCTCAGAATGGAGCTTCAAACTCCCACGAAACACCACTTTTGGTGTTTTACGCCCCAACAAAGCACCACAGTCGATGTTTCTAAATCAAAACACATTAGCGTATAAACGAAATAGCTCTAAGTGATGGGGAGTTTACTGAACCTTGGTTATTTCTACTGTGGAGTCACTTCAAACTAGGTTCATGCGACTGCGGAGTCATTTCAAACGGGTGGGGATTCGCCTGAAACCAGTTTCAAGTGACGGGGAGTCGACTGAACCTAGTTTCATCGGACTGGGGGAGTCTTCTGAAACAAGGAGTAATCTGAAACGGTTACACCGGTATCACACGTAAATCTAAAGCTTTTAGCAAGGCGGCTTAAGCATCACTGGAGTCTTTTGTCATAGTTCAGTGTTCTTATTCAATTTCTTGCCTTTTCTAGTCTGTGTTTCATTAACAATTCTGGAGCATGCACCTTAAATCTTTGATCGCAATCTTTCTTTGCAAGCAATTAAAATGTATAAATCACTGCTTGATGATATTGGCTGTCACCAAAAAAAGAATAGCTTATATTACTAGGATTAGAAGCAATAACGCCATATATCAAAGGGAAAAAAAATTACTTGTTTATTCCTATTTATTGCCAAAGTGCGATGGAACAAAAGTGAATAAGTTGTCCGTTCATCTGATTTTATTTAACAGTGAATATGCAGCACTATTCTTGTACACTACTGTCCCTTTTATCTGATTAGTACCATCGTTTTGGATAATGTTTTCTTTTTTAGCCCAAAAAGTCTCGATTACCAGAGAAGCGTCTGTTTATGAATAGATGTTGTGGTCTTTGTGCCGGATTTCCTAGATATTTCCTCAGTAAAAAAAAAAAAAAAATGCTACTACCATCATCTGATACTGAAAAGAATATTGAAATCACTCACTGACACATTGCCGTCTTACCTCAATGAGACCTTCCATTAATATATATATATATATATATATATATATATATATATATATATATATATATATATATATATATATATATATATATATATATATATATATATATATATATATATATATATATATATATATATATATATATATATATATATATATATATATATATATATATATATATATATATATATATATATATATATATATATATATATATATATATATATATATATATATATATATATATATATATATATATATATATATATATATATATATATATATATATATATATATATATATATATATATATATATATATATATATATATATATATATATAAGTATATATACATATATATATATATATATATATATATATATATATATATATATATATATATATATATACATATATAAATATATATATATATATATATATATATATATATATATATATATATATATATATATATATATATATATATATATATATATATATATATATATATATATATATATATATATATATATATATATATATATATATATATATATATATATATATATATATATATATATATATATATATATATATATATATATATATATATATATATATATATATATATATATTTATATATATATATATATATATATATATATATATATATATATATATATATATATATATATATATTATATATATATATATATATTTATATATACATACATGCGTACATACATAGACATAAGCCTCATTCCCCCTTGTAAGGGGGGTGGCTGAGACAAGAAAAGCGCATTCACCATGATCCACATACACACCTCAACCACTCCTCTCAGCTCTTTGGGGATAGAGGGTTGCCACGTCTCCCCCCCTTCCACCCTACTTGGGTCACCCACAAGGTAGGTGGGCAAAGGTATTCTACAATGAGACCAGACAGCCGCAGCTGGTTTACCTCCACCGCTTCATCAAATGGCAACTCCCCTCACACCCGTCCACCACAGTTCACTGAGCTAGCAGGTGCGAGAAATCCCTTTGGGCCGCGTCATATATGCACAATCTTCCTCCACTCATTCCTATCTCTTGCACGCACTCTTTCCTGTTCCACTGACATTCCACGTGCATTCAGTGCTCTTTTCACGCCATCCATCCATCTCATTCTAGGTCTCCCTCTTAACCTAACTCCAATCACTTCTGCACTCCACACCCACTTCACTAATCGTTCATTACTAATCCTTTCTATGTGCCCAAACCATCTCAACACTTTCTGATCTAACCTATCCAACAGCTTCATTCCAACACCCGTTCTCTGCCTGACATCCTCATTTCTTACTCTAGCTATTCTAGATACACCAATCATACCTCTCAAACACCTCATCTCCATTACATTCAACTTGTTTCTTTCATCCTCTCTTGCATTCCAAGTCTCTCCTCCATATAATGCTGTCAGCACAATCACACCTTTATATATCCTTCTCTTTGCATTCCTTCCCAAATATCTATTTCTCATTGCACTTTTCAACCCACCTAGACATTTACTAGCCTCCATCACTCTGTGATTTACCTCTACATCCACTCGTCCACTCCTCGATACATGTGACCCCAGATACTTAAAACTCTCAACTTCTTCAAGCAACTCCCCATTCACTCCTACATTCGACCTGCCAACATTAACACTCCTCGTGCATCTCTTGACTTTGCTTTTACCAATATTCACGCGCAACTTCCTTCTTCCACACACACTAATAAACTCAGTCACCAAATGATTCAATTAATTTTCAATATCAGCCACCAGTACAGTATCATCTGCAAATAGCAACTGACTCAATTTCCACAACCTTCCCTCCTCACCCACTAGTTCCAAGCCTCTGTCTAATACTCTTTCATTTACTTCCCTTACCACTCCATCCATATACACATTAAACAACCATGGCGACATTACACAACCTTGACGTAACCCAACATTCATCTCAAACCAATCACTCATATCATTTCCAACTCTCATGCATGCTCTACTATTCATGTAAAAACTCTTCATCGCATTCAACAAACTTCCACTTATTCCATACAGTCGCAACACCCTCCACAAGCCCTCTCTATCTACCCTCTCATATGCTTTCTCTAAATCCATAAAGGCCCAAAAAGTGTCCCTACCTTTCTCCAAGAACTTCTCACACACCTGTCTTACCGCAAACACTGATCCACACATCCTCCTCCTTTCCTGAACCCACACTGTTCTTCCCCAATCAATCTCTCAGTACCTTTCCTAATTCTCTCGATTAGCACTCTTCCATATACCTTACCAACTACACTCAACAAACTAATTCCCCTAAAACTACTACGCTCATACTTATCTCCCTCCCCTTTGTAAAGTGGAACTACACATGCACTCCTCCAATCAACTGGGACCCTCCCTTTCCTGAAACATACATTCAACAACATAACCCTTCTACTAATGCCTCCCCACCTTTTAGCAAGCACTCAGCATGACACCCATCTATCCCTGGTGCTTTACCTGCTTTCGTTGCTCTCAATGCTAAATATACCTCCTCTTTTGTTATTTCTCTATCATTCTCATCTCCAAACATTGGCATTCTCTATTCGTTTTCCACAGCCACAATCTCTGCCTCTCTATCATCTCCCTCATTCGGCAGGTTCTTGAAATATTCAGCCCATCTCTCTCTCACCTTTATTTCATCCACTAGCAATTTCCCATCTGCTCCTTTCACTCTCTCCTCCCTACCATATATATATATATATATATATATATATATATATATATATATATATATATATATATATATATATATATATATATATATATATATATATATATATATGTGTGTGTGTGTGTGTGTGTGTGTGTGTGTGTGTGTGTGTGTGTGTGTGTGTGTGTGTGTGTGTGTGTGTGTGTGTGTGTGTGTGTGTGTGTGTGTGTGTGTGTGTGTATATATATATATATATATATATATATATATATATATATATATATATATATATATATATATATATATATATATATATATATATATATATATATATATATATATATATATATATATATATATATATATATATATATATATATATATATATATATATATATATATATATATATATATATATATATATATATATATATATATATATATATATATATATATATATATATATATATATATATATATATATATATATATATATATATATATCTTTTTCAAGAAAACCAGTTGGCACAACCAAACTGATAGTACTGTCCTAGAAATAAAATGAATAAAGAAATGAGTTGCAAAATATTATCAATTTAAAATACCATTATCAAAGACAGTACAATATAATCCTATGCATAGAGAGTGGAAGATGGGGCTAATTTGGTGCGGGTCAACGATGCACAGGATAATAATGATTATATTACAGGGACAACACAGGTAGGACGGTTTGAGGAGAGTGTGAGTGAGGCGACATTGTGGTTGGTTGGGTATGTGATGAGAAGGGATGAGATATATGTTGGATAAAAGTTTCTTGGGATAACCGCAGCCATGAAAACAAAAATTTGGCTAGTAACCTAAATGGAAAAATATGTTTCCAATAGCTAAGACTAATGCGAAGAAGCTTACCTACAAACTCCTGAGCCACCAAGCACACTTATAGTAGTGTTTTTGATACCTGATTAAAGAAAGAAGTGTTTATTAAACATCCAAAAGGTCATTACTTTTTCAGCCTGAGAATATCAAATAAAAACAATCCAAACCTATTATCACCTTCGTTTATTTTACGCTCTTTAAAACTTTGTTCTCATTAAAAACA
>JAXCGZ010015141.1:75000-87500 GCA_037179515.1 Halocaridina rubra
AATGATACACAAAGGGAAAGGACAAGCTGAAATTATAGTCAGAGTCCTGAGGACCTAGATATAATGCAGGATTAGGCCCTGAGATGACGATAGATCCGCTTTTGGAAGGAAGATTGGTTATAAGAACTAGGAGAGACAGAAGGAGCAAGATAGTTCCAGAGTCTGGAGGTAGATGGAAAGAAGCAGTCGCTGCAACGAACAATCCGCGAGCTACAAATCTCCACGCAGTACCTGTGAGACGAGGCCGCTTGGCGAGTGATACGTGGCCTCTTTAGTGGGGAAGAGATGCAACTCGCCGACTCATCAGAGCAGCGATGGAAGTAGCAGCGATAGGAAGGAGATAGGAATGATGCCTTACGGCAAAGAGAAAGAGAATCCAGATTAAAAGTAAGAAAAGGATCAATAATGAGTCTGACTTTCTTAGGTTCAACCCTATTAAGGAGATAAGTATAAGAAGAAGCACCCCAGATGTGCCAGTAGTATTCTAAGCAGGAATGGGTAAGACCTTTATAAATTTTAAGCAACTGTAAAAAGTTATAGTAATGATGAAAACGAAACAGAACCCCCAATTTTTTGGACGCAGATTTAGAAATTTGGAGTATGTGATTCCTCCAAGACAAGTTAGAGGCTATATGGAACCCTAGTATGTTGATAGAATTAAGGGGACAATTTTCGTTATGATACTGTACATTTCCGTTTGTAATATTAAAGGATATTTTCAACGTCTATTTATCGTTTTATTAAACAGATAATTTATTTTTTTCATTCTCTTGACATGATATATAAATACAGTTTATATACTGAGGTTACTTCATAAGCCTGAAACGACTTCCAGTCGAATGGTTACATATTCGAGAACAAACTTACTGTTAAATAGATCCTCTACGTTCCTGATTGAAATGAAAATAAGCAAAATAAATTTAAAAAAATATAAAAAGCCTTATCCCATCTTCAGCGCTTACAACATGTCACTGATTAGTCACATATCAAAGAAAATATTGAAATTTATAAATGCTTATGCAATTCTCTAATAATAATAATAATAATAATAATAAAGCCATTTGCATGGAAGGAGAGACTATGGCAGGTTATGATGACAAAGAATGATATGCAGTGCGCAAAAGACGCAAGCATTACATAACATGACAAGCCATTAGCATATGCAAAGTATAACAATATCATCACAGTTTACCCTTGCATTTATACACCTTATCTATGACCTTTTTACTCTGTACCTTTGCTCTTCTGAACTTCTCGCAACTTATATTTATAATAATAATAATAATAATAATAATAATAATAATAATAATAATAATAATAATAATAATAATAATAATAATAAAATAATAATAATAATAATAATAATAAAAATAATAATAATAATAATAATAATAATAATAATAATAATAATAATAATAATAATAATAATAATAATAATAATAATAATAATAACAATAATAATAATAATAATAATTTTTATAATAATTTTAATAATGAAAATAATAATAATAATAATAATAATAATAATAATAATAATAATAATAATAATAATAATAATAATAATAATAATAATATTAATAATAACAATAAAAATAATAATAATAATAATAATAATAATAATAATAATAATAATAATAATAATAATAATAATAATAATAATAATAATAAAATAATATTAATAATAACAATAAAATTAATAATAATAATAATAATAATAATAATAATAATAATAATAATAATAATAATAATAATAATAATAATAATAATATTAATATTATTAATAATAATAATAATAATAATAATAATTACTCTTATTATTATTATTATTATTATTATTATTATTATTATTATCATTATTATTATTATTATTATTACCATTATTATTATTATTATTATTATTATTATTATTATTATTATTATTATTATTATTATTATTATTATTATTATTATTATTATTATTATTATTATCATTATTATTAACATTATTATTATTATTATAATTATTATTATTATTACTTTTACCATTATTATTACTATTATAGTTATTATTCCGATCATTAATATTGATGTTTTCGTTATTATAAAATTATTATAATCTCTATAATTACTATTTTAGTGTTATCATTATCAATAGTGAAATTCGAAGCACACTACAGCCATTCCATACTTCAAATATCGCCTGGGACTACTAAATGGGACATCTCTTGCAGTGTATTCTCCGAGTTTTGTAATAATCGGCTAAAATAAATGAAAGTTGGGAGGGGGAGTTAATGGCAAGCAGATGGTCCAGCGCAGTTTTTTCTTGATGGAAAACAATTCACTAGTAAGGCGAGAAAGGACAATATATATTATTGTTATTTCATTTCAATCCCTTGTTGTAATTGTGGTTATCTCCATGACCTAAAGATGGAATGGCCGCTTCCTATAAAAGTTATTATTATCATCAAAATCATCATTCTTCTTCTTCTTCTCCTTATTATTATTATTATTATTATTATTATTATTATTATTATTATTATTATTATTATTATTATTATTATTATTGTTATTATTATTATTATTATTATTATTATTATTATTATTATTAGTAGTAGTAGTAGTAGTAGTAGTAGTAGTAGTAGTAGTAGTAGTAGTAGTAGTAGTAGTAGTAAATCAAATTTAGCTATCTTTACTTCAATATCTCTTCATAGTCATGTCACCTACTCAACATTCAATTTTTTCTATTTTTAAGGATGGAGTTTAATGACCTTTGATCCCCAGGTATGTGTGATATTCACGTATTTTGCCGCAACCAGTAATAATCATCATAAGACTTGCTTCTCACGCACACTTTGATTAACGGAACGCTAACACGATACCCAGTGACGTCCCAGTACCAAGGCGCCATGGGCTCCAGAAAGCCAATAGCCTCAGGTCTAGGTTAACTATTTTTCCATGCTTTTTGAGAATGACTAAGACCTGGCTTGTTTTGAATGAGGAACTTTCAAAGGTGACTTCCTTTTTAATGACTATAACTTTTACCCACATGGGTTTATATTTTGTATATATAACGGAGAGACACAAATATAAGTATATTACTTATATTTTCCATAATGAGGGCCGCGATAGTTCATTGGTATAGAACCCGGGAGGAGGGAAGAGACTAACCTAAAAAACACGGGTCCGCTACCGCCATAGAGTGTAAAGAAGAGCATCTAGCCTAAATCTTTCAGCTCTAACCTGTGGCCACCCTCAACCGAACGGGGACAAATTACAACTTATTCAATGAAATATTATCTTATATTTCCCATAATCTCTTCAACTTGGGGCGTAAAATTCCCGTTCTGAATTCAGGCACGTACACCATTTATCAGGATTAAAGGCTTCAAAACTATATAGAGCTGTGTACATGTATAAGGGAAGCGATGAAGCTAATGATTACGACTACTGAAGAGTCTGGGATAATTCCAAAAAAATATGCAAAAAAAAAAAAAAAAATATGGCGAAAACTGGCATCTCTTCCGACTGACCCAATAATATTAACAGGATATAGAACTAAACGTCTCCAATCTAATCTTAGTAAATATAACCGTATCTGTCTATATCTATATCTATATTTGTCTATATATTTTTATATATTGATTTATAGATATAAAGATAGATAGATAGATAGATAGATAGATAGATAGATAGATAGATAGATAGATAGATAGATAGATTCATCAAATACAAGCAAGAATTCCTATATTGCATAAACACACCCACACTCACACATACACACACACACACACACACACACACACACATACATACAAATATATATTACTATTTCTATTATCCATGAATATGCTTTGAACAGGAGACTCGAACTCTCGTCTCAAGCTATAAAGTAATGTTGTCCTAACCAAACAAACAACTACTAAAAGATATGCATTCAAGCATAGCTCCCATCGTTCTTTAATCGTGTTGTTAAAACTGTAAGTGGAGTTTATATATATATATATATATATATATATATATATATATATATATATATATATATATAGAGAGAGAGAGAGAGAGAGAGAGAGAGAGAGAGAGAGAGAGAGAGAGAGAGAGAGAGAGAGAGAGAGAGAGAGAGAGAGAGCAGGGAACTCGAACTCGCATTACCACCTGCAAAACCATGATGCTTAACCAACAAATCTACTAAAGCACATAAAAAAAACTGCATATCATACTATAATCCACGACAAACTTTTACAAATCAGGGAACTTGAACTTGCGTCGCAAGCTACTAATGATATTGTCCAAACCAACCTAGATAATACATAAGATAAAGCAATCTGCATATCATCATGCAAAGATTACTCTCGTCGTTCATTAATTAACTTATATAAACTTAATGTGAAGATTAAGCATATAAATATTCACAATGAATCCTCGATATTAACAATACTGCTATCTACAAAAAAAAAATAATAATAATAACAGGGGCCAGGAAATCGTGTCGCAAGCTAAAATATCATGCTGCCTTAACCAAGCAAACTACTATAGCAGATAATAAGTATGTATATCGTAACACAGTCAGTATATGCAACCAATGCTCGCCTCATTCATTAATCAGTTTATTAATAATAATAAACTTTATTTCCATTTTACAATGGGTATTCGTCAGCCAGGACAAGCCCCAACCCCCCACTGTGATGTCCACCCACAGCAGTTCCTGCCAGTAAACAGCTTAAACTCTCGGTCTTGGACGGGGACCGATCTTTCGACCTCGTGAATGCGAAGCCAGCGCGTTACCACTGTACTAGCCAGCAGGCTGTAAATGGAGTTTAAGTATATATATATATATATATATATATATATATATATATATATATATATATATATATATATATATATATATATATATATAGACATATATATATATATATATATATATATATATATATATATATATATATATATATATATATATATATATATATGAATCATTTTTTTATACCCCGGCCGGGACTCGAACCTGGGACTTATAATTACTAAATCAAGGCGCTACCAACTACACACCACAGAAGGTTAAAAGGAATCCAACCTTATAGCTTATATCTGCTATACTTAGGGATGAACGCATTCTATCTGAATGCCAGAGTTCATATTACAGATTCCCCAACCTCACTCCTGGCTTCATTTTAGCATTTAATTCAATTCCCAATCTCATTCGGGTCATACAATAACCAAGCGAGCACATTACATATGTGAAAACGTGAATCATTTTTTACCTCGACCGGGACTCGAACCTAGGAGTTATAATTACTAAGTCAAGGCGCTACCAACTACACACCACGGAAGGTTAAAAGGAATCCAACCTTATAGCTTATATCTGTTATACTTAGGAATGAACGCATTCTATCTGAATGCCACTATGTTCATATTACAGATTCCCAACCTCACTCGTGGCTTCATTTTAGCATTTAATTCAATTCCCAATCTCATTCGGGTAATACAATAACCAAGCGAGCACATTACATATGTGAAAACATGAATCATTTTTTACCGCGACCGGGACTCGAACCTAGATAGAATGTGTTCATCCCTAAGTATAGCAGATATAAGCTATAAGGTTGGATTCCTTTTAACCTTCTGTGGTGTGTAGTTGGTAGCGCCTTGACTTAGTAATTATAACTCCTAGGTTCGAGTCCCGGTCGGGGTAAAAAATGATTCATGTTTTCACATATGTAATGTGTTCGCTTGGTTATATATATATATATATATATATATATATATATATATATATATATATATATATATATATATATATATATATATATATATATATATATATATATATATATAATATATTCAAAATAAAACTCTTTTGTATACTGTTTACATAAAACAAAATAAAACAAAATTTTTAATTTTCATTAATAACACTTCTACCTTACACAGAAGATTCAGTTTTAATTAGGTATTTTCCCTCTCTTTTTATATTTTGGTCAACCATTCTGAGATTATATCAACCTCATTTTTCTCCTCATACTTTTTCCCTCTCTTCTCATATTTGACAAGTGACGTTTTCATATTGTTGGCGGAAAATCCCCTAAGAAGTTGTTCTTTTATGAAGATGAAAAGCAAAGCGAAACCTCAACGGCGTGAGCAAGTGAGGTTTCTCACAGAGAGGCGCATCCACAAGCCACGAAAAGGGTAAAACTGAGTCTTACTGAAATATGCGTAAGAGTCGTTTTTCTGGATTAGGCAATAAGTTGGTTTAAACGCTGGGTTCTTTGCCAAATATCGGGCCGTGAGATTATAGTCATGTGAAAATAAAAGCATTAAGATAATTACATATAAAGACTTCTTTCTAAGCGTTCTCAGTCCCTCTCTTATCACACCAGCAAACAGATATCCAATTATTCTTTTCATTACGTCAGAGGATTTTGACTCTTTGAAAACAAAGGTATATATTGCTATTAAACAACCACCATCGTCAGTCTTTAGATATTTAACTAGCAAAGCCATAAACAATTTTTAATATGCTCTAACCAGCCAAAAAGAAATAACTCTCTCCCTTAACAAGTTACAATAACAATAGCAGCATAAGTAATTTCATCATCGCAGGGAAAAAGTATACGGTGAAAGAGATAGGACGTTTACAAACAGTAATTACTATATGACGTTTATGATTACTGACTGCACTACAAGAGGCAGCAAAAGCTGGCAAACAGTACTTAAAACGATATATCTGGAAGATATATACATGCTACGTTGAATCTCTTGGAAGTATACTAGAGAAAGTATTTAATCAATAAAACCTTCCTAGGAAACACATCAAATTATAAACTAATTTCTTAATCTATTCTGGAACAACGAATTTACAGGAGTAAGGACAACGGTACTCAAAGACAGAGACTTTTAACGAGAAATACTATAGCAATACAAACCAAGTGTGCGAATGCAAAATCAGCACTAATTTTATATGTAACTTTAACCTCCAATTTACCATCCTTAATTTTGTGAAGCATTTTCTCTATTCCAGAGTTTAATAAAATTTCAACGACGATGGATGAAAGTTTATGTCCATTCTACCTATATAAAATTTATACTCTTTTGAAAACTCTCGAACGAAAAAAAAAATTACAGTTCTTCGTACGAGAGAAAAAAAAAAGCTAATAGCTATCATCTTATGAATAGCGAAGTTCAAACATTTCTGCGAATGAGGAAAAAAAATGACATTAGTTATTATTTTATGAATACTGAATGAAAAGTTTCCAAAGTGCGACGTACACGTCCTGAGACGGTCATCTTTCCACCAATGAAATGCACTTTTTACACCTTTTTCTGATTGTTAATTCATTATCAATTTTAAAATAGATTGCTTTACATTTACTTAAGACTGAAACTGGTGAACACATAAGTACTCTTATATTTCAAGCTTGGTGAGGTCTTTCTATCATTCGGTCATTTTTAATTGCTATTAGGAGCAAGAAATAATGATACCAGTCATGTCTTGCACCGTGCGAGGAGACTAAAAGGGAGAGAAGAGCATTGGCAACAATCCTTTACTTTCTGCGCCTTTGCCTAATCAAATAAAAATAAATATTGATCAGAAAAATAGCCACGAACTGCAAGAAAAATCTAATAGTAAGCTGGATAGCCAAGTCAAGCACACACACATTCACCAGAGCCAATAAGGGTTCCTTTTCAATTTTGTTTAAATCAGCGCTTACACTTAAGACATGGTACCTACCAATCTCCCTCATTTTACTCTTGTGCATTGCCTTTTTGTGGAATGAAAATAAGAAAGGGGAAATATTCGGTCCTCTTACTTCATCCCATTTTGTCGACTTTTACGACAAGAGGGGGAAACGGAGTCACTATCCTTGTCTCCCCCACAGTATACAGAAAACGAGGAATTTATAAAGTAAGAGAAAAACTGAAAAGCTTAAACTCTCCCCCTCCCCCAAAAAATCATATATATTAATTTGACAAGCACATTAGTCTACATATTTACATTCACTCGGAAGTGCATTACGTTCCTTTATATGAAGATAAGAATAAAAAATTTCTATAAGTTATTTCCAATACAATTAATGCTCATTTTGCCGAAGTAACAGCTTTCCTGCTCGTAGTGTTTGCCATGAGGTGATCAAACCTCCAGCAGTGCAATCAGCGATGTGGTCTCTGCATGAGTAGAATCAACCATAATCCATCAAGATGCAATTAACATAAGAGGAGCTGCTGAGACATACAACAAGGTGGTGTAGGCTTTCCCACAGGCACAACATCTTCAAGATTAATGACTGTTGGGTAGGGTTCTTCCCCAGAGGTTAATGAGAGAAACTGTTTGCTCGGTCATTGCGAAATTCTAATCAGAATTGTTCCTCTTAAGATACGGTATATATATTTCCAATAGTACTATAACGTTGTCTATGTATTTACTGCATTTGCATATATGATATACAGTATATCATATTCGATATGCAATATTATTTAAGTTACTTTCACACTTAAAACCATAATCACGATCCCTCAGTTTATTTTCGAGAATTATAACCACTGTAGAACAATCTTTTTATTATTATTATTATTATTATTATTATTATTTAGATCAACAGTACTAGAACCAGTAGAAACAGATGCCGTCAATTATTTACTTCGTTGTGTTAAATATTTAATATGATCTCTATATGCTTGATGATAGCAGAGTTACCGAACACAAAAGATCAGTCAGATATGGCCAGGAGAACTCTACTATCTTTGTTCATATGAGGGAACACGGGCATACTATCAACTGGAATGGTGCCACCATGATGTTTAGAAGCTCATGTCCATATAAACCGTAACTCTACATTCACCCCATACCAATCACTCATACCATTCCCGACTTTCACACTTGCTCTACTGTTCATGCATAAACTCTTCAAAGCATTCAACAAACTTCCACTTATTCCACAGTCGCAACACACTCCACAATGCCTCTCTATCTCTCTTTCTCTAAGTCCATATTGGCCCAAAATGTGCCACGACCTTTCTCTAAGAACCCTCTCACACACCTGTCTTTCCACAAACACCTGATCCACACATCCTCTTCAGCTCCTGAACCCAAACTGTTCTTCCCCAATCAATCTCTAATTTTCTCAAGTAACACCCTTCCATATACCTTACTAAATACACTCTAAAACTACTGCACTCATACAAATCTCCTTTCCCTTTATAAAGGAACTACACATGCACTCCTCCAATCAGCTTGAACCCTCCATTTCCTGAAACATACATTCAGCAAACTAACATCCATACTACTAATGCCTTGCCACCTTTTGACAAGCACTCAACATGACATCCATCTATCCCTGGTGCTTTTGCTGCTTTTAATGCTCTCAACGCCAAATGTGACCATAAACCTAGCATGAAGGCATGATGATATCCCAAATTTTCTCGCAATATTGGAATGAAAAAGTTAGTGTTAAAGCAAATTTAGCATGCTGGAGTTCTCAGAGTGAAAATTTACAAAGGATTGTGAGCAGGAAACGTTGAGAAACTGGGCAAAGAGTTTAGCTGGTCTTAACAACTGACCGCATTCCACTATCTGCATTGGTGAAATTATATTGTTACCATATATGTTATATGAAATAATATTACAATGCGTTTAAGTAACCCATCGAACAAATAATGAATAATTTAGGATTATTTCTTACATCATTAATAAGGTAGAAAAAATAACTCAATGTATAATATTAACTTAAAACAAACAGACAGAAACAACAAAATTAACATGCAGATGAGATATTAAAGCACAACGCGCAAAAGTTCCCTTGCATAATATTCAGTCTTTACTAGGTCATGTTTTTCTTAAGAAACCTTTTCAAACTTTTCATAAATTGTGGAAATTATTGCGTTGCAAATGGAAAAATGCACCCAGTAATTTATAAGAAAAAAGGTCATTTCTTTCAAGGTCAGATAACTCATTACACTTGATATATATATATATATATATATATATATATATATATATATATATATATATATATATATATATATATATATATATATATATATATATATATATATATATATATATTCGCATGATACTGAAATCAAGTAAAGTGAAGTTCAAGCTTTTAACATCAAATTTCACTACAAACATGGTTTTCAGTGCTCTGAAAGTAAAGTCTTAAAAAAAAGAAACTAATGACTGTAATAATAATAATAATAATAATAATAATAATAATAATAATAATAATAATAATAATAATAATAATAATAATAATAATAATAATAAAATAATAATAATAATAATAATAAAATAATAATAATAATAATAATAATAATAATAATAACAATAATAAAAATAATAATAATAATAATAATAATAATAATAATAATAATAATAATAATAATAATAATAATAATAATAATAATAATAATAATAATAATAATAATAATAATAATAATAATAATAATAATAATAATAATAATAATAATAAAAATAATAATAATAATAATAGTAATAATAATGATAATGATAATAATAGTAATAATAATAATAAAAACAATAATAATAGTAATGATAATAATAAAAACAATAATAATAATAATAATAATATTATTATTATTATAATAATAATAATAATAATGATAATAATAATAATAATAATAATGATAATAATAATAATAATAATAAATAATAATAATAATAATAATAATAATAATATTATTATTATTATTATTATTATTATTGTTATTATTATTATTATTATAATTATTATTATTATTATTATTATTATTATTATTATTATTATTATTATTATTATTATTATCATTATTATTATGGTTTTCAGTGCTCTGAAAGTAAATTCTTAAAATAAAGAAACTAATGACTGTAATAATAATAATAATAATAATAATAATAATAATAATAATAATAATAATAATAATAATAATAATAATAAAAATAATAATAATAATAAAAATAATAATAATAATAATAATAAAATAATAATAATAATAATAATAATAATAATAATAAAAATAATAATAATAATAATAATAATAATAATAATAATAATAATAATAATAATAATAATAATAATATTAATAATAATATTAATAATAATAATAATAATAATAATAATAATAATAATAATAATAATAATAATAATAATAATAATAATAGTAATAATAATGATAATGATAATAATAGTAATAATAATAATAAAAACAATAATAATAGTAATGATAATAATAAAAACAATAATAATAATAATAATATTATTATTATTATTATTATTATTATAATAATAATAATAATGATAATAATAATAATAATAATAATAATGATAATAATAATAATAATAATAATAATAATAATAATAATAATATTATTATTATTATTATTACAATAATAATAATAATAATTATTATTATTATTATTATTATTATTGTTATTATTATTATTGTTGTTATTATTATAATTATTATTATTATTATTATTATTATTATTATTGCTATTATTATTATTATTATCATTATTATTATTATTATTATTATTATTATTATTATTATTATTATTATTGTTATTATTATTATTATTATTATCATTATTATTATTATTATTATTATTATTATTATTATTATTATTATATTATCATTATTATTATTGTTATTATTATCCCGATTATTTACCTTTAAAACAGGAGTTCAAAGCTTTAATGAATTCTGTGGAAAAATTCGCTAAGCTGAGGAGTCTTGTTCGACAAGGTCAGTGTTTGAATCTAGGCATTAATATATCGCTACTATCTTATCAATTTATGAATGTTACACCGTGACAGGTAAAAAAAAAAACTGCTTTCTTCGAGCTCGGGCACCAAAAAAAATAAATAAATAAAGCAAAGAGAAGCATAAATAAGGAGAGTTGTGACTAGTCAGATGTGAAGAGGTGGTAAGAGATGTGTAACGAATACGCCAGAATATTCGGTGTAGATGTAGGCACTGAAGAAGAATCGTAAATGAATGAAAACTTAACATCGACTGTCCTTGTCAGTCCTCTTTAAATCCATTAGACTTCCAGTTGTCATATCATCATCATATGCCTACTTACTACAACGATCTATACAAAATAAGGCATATGCCCATCTAGGGCAGACCCTAATCCTACAAAAGGAAAGGGAAAATCTATCAAAATAATAAAAATTACAAAGAGATATTATGCAAACGCTACTCATTACCAGAGCTATCTCACAGACCGAAGGAGACGGACGTGGCGTCTGCTACGAGTTAGGTAATATTCATTTACTATTCATGATAAATATCCTCTAGAAGAGGGAGGTGAACGATGCAACACCGTCTTCGCGGAATAAAACACGAGTAAAAAGCAAATATTTTAGCGGTCATGCCCGAAAATGACCTCCAATGGTAAGAGAATTTAATGGGCAGACAGTAGCACTAGGTGATGACCTTGACGCATCAATTTTGAAAAAGAGAATGCCTCTCCCTCTAATAAATAAACAAAGAATCATCTCTCTCTCTCTCTCTCTCTCTCT
>JAXCGZ010015141.1:92500-97500 GCA_037179515.1 Halocaridina rubra
TGCTGTATCACCCATATTTTCACTTCAGCAGTATGTTACCATTATTACACGTAAGTCAACCTCAACGTAGTTTATATCCGAGATATATTTTAAATCACTTTTCCCGAAGAAGCAAAACTATCAAAACACTGTACGAGCCTCATGATATTCTCTTGTTAAATTACAGTTAAGCCTTACCTTTAGAAAGTATTCAATGTCCATTCAAATATTCCAGAGAAAGTGTGTGCTGCCAAAGTTGACCATATTATAACCTACGTAAAGCAGGGTTGGAAATATTCATGATTTTTTAATGTAAATATCGGGAGTTTTTTAATTAAAATTTTATTTTTTTTCTTTTAATATGCACTATGATTTTTTTTTTACTCCAACGATCACGATACTCCCCCAGAAAACTGAACAGGATAACATCTAATATCTACAACTGTTCCTATGGCGTGTATTCCTGAAAGAAAAAAGCATTAGGCAAATTTCTGGAAATAAAGAAAACTAAAGCAAATATACTATTACAAATTTGGACAGTGAAATATATGCAAATATGTACTAATTGACAAATTTTTCATCCTCTAAGACAATCTAATACTGAAAGTAATCTCAGAAGAAATGCTTAGGAACAGTCACGGCAGCCCACCTGACAAGTACTGAATTGTTTCCTTTTTGCTGCTATTTTATGTGTCACGATTAGTTCCCATTCGAAATGAGGTTTACAAAGATAGGTTGAATCTAGGAGATTAAGGCTGGAAGGACTTCCCAACATCCTGTGGCAGAATCGGACTCTCGAATGGCAAGCTCATCTCAGCTTGCGTACTCTACCACTGTACTGTAATAATAATAATAATAATAATAATAATAATAATAATAATAATAATAATAATAATAATAATAATAATAATAATAATAATAATAATAATAATAATAATAATAATAATAATAATAATAATAATAATAATAATATAATAATAATAATAATATTAATAATAATAATAATAATAATAATAATAATAATAATAATAATAATAATAATAATAATAATAATGATAATAATAATAAACTTTTTCTGCAATTATTTTTATCACCTAGGATCCTGAAAATTGTAGGGCCGATATGTCCACTGCCATCTATGGTGGCTACAATTGAAACCGAGTTCACAGGGCCAAGGGAAGAAGAGGGGATTTAGCATCGATAAGGCGGGATGATCATGAAGCAGTCTGGAATCTTCTCTTCTGTGGATCAAGGCTCTTCTCGAAGTCATCAGAGATATTCTTGATGGAATGAATTTCGTAGACTTCGCTGTCAATGGAACACTTTACTGGATGATGAGACTACCTTGCTGTTTTACTTGTTGATGACTGCCGGTTTGTTGCTTTACTTGATGATGAGACTGTCGTCTTCATCGTTGTTAATGACAGGAATGGTTTTTCGTCGCCTTTTAATCTACATTTTAGCTATGCATATTCAATTCTAGTGTTGCTTTGCAATTAAGCTCTATCACACAGGCACATATTTTAGACAGCATCGTTACGCGTGAAAGCATTTTACCCAATAAATCGTGAGAATATATCACACGGCTACCAGTAAGAAACAACAAATCAGACGACCGTCAAGCGGGAACACACAACAACACTGAGAATTGACGAAATAAAATAAAAGTTGCATGTTCATATTAGATAATGAAGTCCATGTAAATAATAATGGTAGACATAATTTAATTTTCTTTGTAGTTTCAGATAATTTGAAATAAGACATTATATATTTCATGTAGTGTATTCATTATAAACTTACAACGATTCTTTTTCTTTTGCCCGAAAAGTAGGCCTTTTTCAACAATATCCGTAAATGCCCTATCACACGGGCACATTTTTCAGGCAAAATCGTGACGCGTGAAAGCATTTTGACCAATATATCGTTAGGGAGTATAACACATCGGCTCCCACTGGTAAACAACAGAGCAGATGACCATCAACACTGAGTTGACGAGCGGAACACAGAAAAAATTCTTCGTGTAATTTTAGCTGTTGGATTGAATGCCATAGCACTGTAGGAAGAAGAAAAATGGAAGAGGAGAAGGCTATGGATAAGGAAATGGTTAGCAACAATATCCGTGTTTAAGGTTCACGGTTAACCAAGGAATCATTTCTTGGATAACGTTCCCTAACAACAATTTCACTTTTCTGTGTCGAGCCACAATCCTTTCCACAGTGAGACAGATCAACGTGGAATCTCAAACGAAAAACTAATTTCAGCTTCCAAGGCTACTTGTGGCAATCTCTCGCTCTCTCTCTTCCCCTCTCTAATTATATGCTATAGATTATGTCATATCCTCTTTTACTTAGTGCTTGCATGTGGAATTTTTAATTTAAAGTTAAATATTTTAGTTTTTTTACTTACTCGCTACTCTCGTAGTTTTTTAAATTGTTGCCAATATTTCCAGAGCAAATGAGTATTCTTCTGAGTAATAATAATAATAATAATAATAATAATAATAAATAATAATAATAATAATAATAATAATAATAATAATAATAATAATAATAATAATAATAATAATAATAATAATAATAATAATAATAATAAACCTTTATTTCCATTTCATTATACAATGGGTATTCGTCAGCTGGGGCAAGCCCCAACCCCCCACTGTGGTACCCAACCTCAGCAGTACCTGCCAGTAAGCAGCTTAAACTCTCGGTCTTGGACGGGAACCTATCTTCCGACCTCGTGAATGCGAAGCCAGCGCGTTACCAATGTACTAGCCAGCAGGCTAATATTCTCCAACCCCAACTTGGTATGTCGATCCCCATTCAAATGGGGATTAACAGTGACACATAAAGACAGCCAAAAACATCACTATAATTATCATCCAATTAAGAGTTTTACTTTAACAAGACAGTTGGAATTTTGTAAAATTATTATTAGCTTAGTCTGACTTTTATAGTACACGTTATCAGGGTTGGAAAAATCATGATTTAAAAAAAAATTAAATCTATCATTTTATGTAACTAACCACATTGGTTTTTTTTTTACTTCATCGACAACAATATTCCCCCAAATTGGTAAGCAAATAGCAGCTAATAACTACAATTGTTTTTATGGCGTGCATTTACGAAAGAAAAAAACATCAGCCTAGTTATGAAAATCTAGATAAAGAAATAATTTATTACAAAATCCGATGGTACAACATAAAAAAACTTGTACTTATATGTCAGCTGGGAAGTTGTGAGACTAGTAAAGTATCAATGTATTAACAAAGGTGCTTAAAAAACTCCTTTAGGCATGAATAAAGAAATGTGGCAACTATTTATCAATTAAAGAAAAGATAGTGTCCATTTTACGAAGAAACATAAATTATAAATTTTTATTGCTTGGCCATTGGGTATTTCGGGCACGTTAGATCGTGAAGTGGACAGTAGCGTTTTCTCATGTCTGGCAGGAAAACAGTAGCAACAGAGGAGTTCACAACATGTACACGTATGATACAATTACCTCTGTGGATTAATCTTTTATTATACCTTGAATATTGTTTTAAGCTTTATTTTTTCAAAAGATTAATATAGAATTAAAATAACCTGAATTTCTCCATCAACGTAAATTCGAAATGGTAAACTATCTGACTACTAATCGAGTCCCAGCATATAGCAGCTAATTCATTACCAAGGCGGAGAATGACATTCATTTCTGTTGCAATAAATTGTGTAATTGTATATTTTACTAAATTGAATTAGACATACTACCATATTTGCTACTGTTCTGCTGAATAACTTAATATACACAACACTTGATAAAAGATCATTTGCAATCTCTAAAACTATTCAGTAAACCATTCACAACTCATCTGTACAGCCAAAAGGTCATTTTCACAGACTATTTGCAGAGATGTTGCAGTAAACTAGATCTTCAAATATACTAACAGAAACAAATCTAGAAACTTGCAAACTGTAGAGCAGAAACATGTAAACTCCATCTACATTATACTCTAAGTGAAAAGCCTCAGCAATCATTAGCTAAAAATATGGAGTGCAACATATATCCGGCAGCAAAAAGGCTGGTCCTCCACTTGCAACCAAATATTTTAGTAATTACCAACGTATTAAGTTTCTTAAAACAAGGAATCATATCAAGCACCCTCCAAAACTAAAGCCGTTCCACGTGTACCTAACAGAGCAACGTGTAAGGCACGTTGGAGTATTCTAGTAGCAGTGGTAGAGCTCTCGAGCCGGGAAGTGTTAAGCCAGACTAACGCAGGTTCGATCTCGGAGCGGGGCGTTATGAATGGAATCCAGCCTTAATCCCCCAGTTCCAACATGACTGTGCGTGCCTCCATTCGGAAGGGGAATAAATGTCACACACTAAACGGTAAAATAGAAATAAAGAATAGATTAATACCAAGATGTATGTACACTTCCTAGTCTCCTTATTAATCTCACCGTATGTCTTCCAATGTTTTAAACTTTTGCTTTCTCTATATGTGTAATCTCTTTCTCAGAGAAGTAATTTCTTTAATTAAAATGGTATACTTCAGCCTAATAACCCTCTTGGGAAGTGCTACGGTAACACAATGCAACATTTATTGCGCCCACTTTTCCTCCCTCATTCTTTTGGAATATAAGTAAAAGCCCCTCACAAATAAATATCATAAAAGATCATCAGACCATATTGCAAAAAAAAAAAATATTATATTGATAAATACCACCCGTACGGGATGTTTAATAACACCTGATAAACATGAGTCGCTGCTAACCCAAGTATTAATATGTACTAAATGCATCATAGGGTTTAATTATACAGCCAAGTTATAATATCAGGTCTCCTGCAACAGGAGTTATACTAAAACCAGTACTTATTAGGTAGCAAGTCTGAAGATTCCTGCAACACTGGGTTTAAAATTAATTTCCTTCACTTCTCTAGTAAGTCTAAACTATGGAGTTTGATGATAACTTCTTTCACCATGGAAGAAAGGAAGGAATCCTTTTATACATTGCCTTACCACTTCAACTTTAATCTTC
>JAXCGZ010015141.1:102500-107500 GCA_037179515.1 Halocaridina rubra
TTCATATTAGCGCATTTTTGAGACGAATAAGTTTTGAATGTTTAATTGGATCTTCTCCGGCGCAGATTACATGATGATAAGAGATGTGCGTACTTTTTAATTAAAACAAACACGACTTTTGCACGTTGGAATTCTTATATACAAAGTGGAGAAATGGTTTGTGTATGAAAATCTCAATATAAATTTTTTATAGAGACACCATTAAAGCAGGCTTCCTCGTAAGCAATCAAGTATTACATATGATGAACAAAACTATTAGCCATCATTATCGGGCAACAACTCTGGCCATCTTGTTTCGATAGGTCCAAGATTGAAATACTTCGCATGACCTACCCATATCTCACGTTCTCTACCTTATATTTATAGTAAACTTTTTTATTTTAAGCTTCACTACTTATATAAGTTTGATAACCCTTGTATTATGAAACAAATATGGGCAGGATTGCCCATTCTCAAAGAATGAATATAAAAATAAAATCCCAATTGGATGGATATAAAACCATGTTTACGTCCCCCTGAAGAATTTATATTTTGAATGACACAAATGGAGTAAAACTGACTGATTCTTTCAAGGGAAAGCTGGAATTCTTTTAATCTCTACTGTCCATTCACGGTGCAAGACGACCATTAGGGCAATATTGGTTGATGAGATTGGTCGTTAGAGCCTGTGATTGCTCACCCCGATGAAACAGACCTGACGATGGAAGCTAACCTTAGTAATTACTAGTCCAAGAGGTTAATGGCTCACTCATTTACTTACACTGCAGCTGTAGACAAGGCAATTATGATTTAAATAAAATTATTAAAATCATTGGATTGGAATCGATTTAAATCAAAGTAAGAAGTCATTATTTAAATCATGATTACAATATTACAAAATATGACAATATGTCTCATTCCATTTAGTTAAATATACAGCTACGCAATTTATTTCAATGGGAATGAATGTTATTCTAATTGTGGTATTGATTTATAAATATATATATATATACATATATATATATATATATATATATATATATATATATATATATATATATATATATATATATATATATATATATATATATATATATATATATATTATGGTGGCGGGCAGTGCCCTGTGGTGGCGGGCACAGCATCAAAGAATAGCCCCAACGTATTCCCTGCGTGTCGTAAGAGGCGACTAAAAGTGGACGGACCGAGGGGATTAAGAATCCCCCCCCCCCCTTGTATTAACTTCCTGCGAGACGTCAAAGAAGAAGGGGAGTAGAGGGGAGAACAACTTCTCCCCAAACTCTAGTTTTGGGGTGTCTAAATGTGCGTGGTTGTAGTATGATAGAGAGCAAAAGATGTGAGATTGGATATATGTTTGGTAGGAGGAGGATGGATGTATTGGCATTGTGTGAGACGAAGATGAAAGGAAAAGGAGAAGTGGCATTTGTTGATGTGACAGGTAGGGTGTCTGAGGTTAAAGGGGGGAGAGCGAGAGAAGGTGTGGCATTATTTCTGAGTGAAAGGATGGTAAATAAGGTAGTGGAATGGAAAGAAGTGTCATCTAGGCTGATGTGGGTTAGGGCTAGGGTAGGTAGGGAATGTTGGGCTTTTGTTAGTGTGTATGGGCCAGGATGTGAGAGAAGTGAGGAAGAGCGGGATGAATTCTGGAATGAGTTAACTAGGTGTGTGGATGATCTGAGTAGAAGGAACTATGTAGTTGTGTTGGGTGACTTGTATGCCAGAGTGGGTGATGGAGAGGTAGAAGGTGTTGTAGGAAAGTGTGGGGTACCAGGTGGGAATGAGAGTGGCAAGAGACTGTTAGATATGTGTGTGGAGCAAGAGTTGGTGATAGGTAATAGCTTTTCAAGAAGTTAATAAATAAGTATACATGGATGAGAGTGGCAAATGGAAGAGTGAAAGAAAGAGCATTGATGGATTATATGTTGGTAGCAAAGTGCATGATTGGTAGAGTGAAAGATGTGCATGCATTTTGGGGTGTGACTGCTGGAATGTCTGATCATTTTTTGATTGAAGCAAAAGTGGTCGTACAAAAGAGTGGGGAAATAGTGTGGGGGGATGTAGAAGGGAAATGGTGAAGGTGGAAGAGTTGAAAAAGCCAGAGAAGAGACAGGAATATCAGGACAGGTTGAAAGTGGCATATGACAAGGTGAAATAAAGTGAAGTTGGGGAGTTAGAGGAGGAATGGGGGTTGATGAAAAAATATGTTGTGGGACATGCAACTGATGTGTGTGGAAAGAGGTTTGTTGGAGGTGGCATGAGGAGGGGCAGCGAGTGGTGGAATGAAGGGGTGAGAATGAAGGTGGAAGAGAAAAAGAGGGCTTATGAGGAATGGTTGCAATGTAAAAGTAGGGAGAAGTATGAAAGATATAGGGAGAAGAATGTGAAAACCAAGGAAGGTAGAGGAAGAGAAGAGGTTGGCATATATTAGGTGGGGACAGGATTTTAGTAGGTCATATGAGGAGCATAAAAAGAAGTTTTGGAAAGGAGTGAAGAAGGGTGGATCGGGGATGGAAGAGACAGTGAAAGATGTGAATGGACAGATGTTAAGAGGGAACGATGCAAGGAAAAGATGGGCAGAATATTTTGAGTGCTTGCTGAATGTTGAGGAAGATAGAGAGGCAGCTATAGTGGCAATGGGGGGTGTTCAAGTGCCAGTAATGGGATATGAAAATGAGAGTGAGATTACAAGAGAGGAGGTGAAAAGGGCATTGTATGAAGCGAAAGCAGGTAAAGCACCTGGAATGGATGGTGTGAGAGTGGAGATGTTGAATGAAGGGGGTGTGACTGCATTGGAATGGTTAGTGAGAGTGTTTAATATATGCTTTATGTTGTCAGTGGTGCCAGTGGAATGGGTAATTGCTTGTATAGTGCCCCTATACAAAAGTAAGGGAGATGTGTATGAATGCAGTAAGTTTAGGGGTATAAGTTTGTTGAGTGTGGTAGGAAAAGTGTATGGTAGGATACTGGTTAATAGGATTAGGGATAAGATAGAAAATGTGATCGCGGAAGTACAGAGTGGTTTTAGGAGAAGTAGAGGTTGTATAGATCAGATTTTTATAGTTAGGCAGTTATGTGAGAAATATTTAGCAAAGGGTAAGGATGTGTATTTTGCATTTTTGGATCTGGAAAAAGCGTATGATAGAGTTGATAGAGAGGCAATGTGGAATGTTTTTAGGTTGTATGGAATTAATGGTAAATTGTTGCGTGCAATGAAGAGTTTGTATGAGGGCAGTAGAGCTTGTTAGGGTGGGGAATGAAGTGAGTGAGTGGTTTCCAGTGAGTGTGGGACTGAGCCAGGGATGTGTGATGTCACCATGGCTGTTCAATTTGTATATTGATGGAGTTGTAAGAGAAGTGAATGAGCGAGTGCGTGGTCGAGGTTTGAGAATGGTAGATGGGGATGATAACGAGTGGGTGCTGAATCACTTGCTGTTTGCAGATGATACTGTGGTGGTGGCAGATTCAGAGGAAAAGCTGTGTCAGCTAGTGTCAGAATTTGGAATGGTGTATGAGAGAAGGAAGTTGCGAGTGAATGTGGGAAAGAGTAAGGTTATGGGGTGTACAAGAAATGAGGATGGCGCTGGATTGAATGTTATGTTGAATGGAGAGACACTTGAGGAAGTTGATCAGTTTAAGTATTTAGGATCGGTTATAGTTTCAAATGGTGGCGTGGAAGCAGATGTGTGTCACAGAGTGAATGAAGGATGTAAAGTGTTGGGTGCGTTGAAAGGAGTGATGAATAATAGAGGGCTGGAAATGAATGTTAAGAAAGTTTTGTAAGTGAAAGTGGTTGTACCAACTGTGATGTATGGATCAGAGTTATGGGGTATGAAAGTAAGTGAGAGACGGAAACTAAATGTGTTTGAGATGAAATGCCTGAGGAGTATGATTGGTGTATCTCGGTTGGATAGGGTTAGGAATGAAGTGGTGAGAGCAAGAACGGGTGTGAGGAGAAAAATTGCAGCCAGAGTAGATATGAATGTTCTGAGATGATTTGGCCATGTGGAAAGGATGGATGATGAAAGACTGCTGAAAAAGGTGATGAATGCGAGAGTTGATGGGTTAAAGGCTAGAGGGAGGCCTAGGTTTGGGTGGATGGATGGAGTAAGGAGAGCCCTGAATGATAGGAGGATGGATGTGAGGGAAGCAAGCGAACATGCTAGGAATAGGAATGAGTGGCGAGCGATGGTGACGCAGCTCTGATGGGCATCTGCTATTGCCATGTTGCTGCATCATTCGGAGGTAGCCCTGTGGTAGGGGCAGTAGGGGAGTTGGCATTTGTGAAGTGACACAGGTTGTGGAAGAGCCGGGAGGATGGGCTGTGGCACTCCAGCAGTGCCATCTGAACGGTCGCTAGCTCCTTCGTCATTGCCCAAAGAGCAAAATATTCCCCCTATTGTTTCTTTTTACATGTAGGCTACCCCCCAATTAAAGGGTGAAACAGCCAAGGTAGATATATATATATATATATATATATATATATATATATATATATATATATATATATATATATATATATATATATATATATATTGGTCTTATGTTGGTTCCTTTATTACTTCTAAAAACTGAAATCACCTAAAATTTTGCAATATCAGTACATTCGAAATATTAAACTATTTTGCTACTACTGACATCTCTGTATACAAGAATCATATTTCCCCTTTTAAGAGAAGTGACTGAGCCAAAGTAAAATATCTTCACTCTTTGCATGAGGAACATACAGAGGAGGGGATTCCCATTTCCCTCGCTTTGCCCCATTTATTTGACTTTAACAACACGCATATATATATATATATATATATATATATATATATATATATATATATATATATATATATATATATATATATATATATATATATATATATATATATATATATATATATATATGCGTGTTGTTAAAGTCAAATAAATGGGGCAAAGCGAGGGAAATGGGAATCCCCTCCTCTGTATTTTCCTCATGCAAAGAGTGAAGATATTTACTTTGGCTCAGCCAC
>JAXCGZ010015141.1:112500-122500 GCA_037179515.1 Halocaridina rubra
TAATCCGTTTACAAAACAAACCAAAAAAATATATACTTCTTTCTGCATAGAGTACCAATACCCACATATACTAACCAACAATGTCAAATACCATTATACAAGTTATTTAAGTCTGCAACAGACGCGATCCAAGAACAAGCATTGGTTAACAGTGAGCAGGCATGCTCAAAGATCTATAACAAAATACATTAAAGTTAACATTCCATACAAGACACAAGAAATATTCTGATTTTTTTTCACGCAGTTCGAAGACTTGCACAATTTGCTAAATGCAATTCAACAGAAGATAAATGCATGATAGCCTAACTGGTTACTTATAACAAAAAATATCTACATAATAAAATTATATATACAGCTTCACTTCATCTGTGATGCATTAACAAATATTGACAGTATTCCCACTCCCCTCGCACAAGTTTTCCTCATATTCAAATGAATACATCATAATTATGACTTCAAATCCATTAAACATCCACTTTTACACGCAGTCTACGTCGGCATGAACTTTCCTCACTGGTGAAGCACGCTAGAATCCCCTTAACTTCCTCACAAAGCAAGTTCCATCCGGGATCTCATTTTTTACACGACAAAACCGATAAACTCTTAAAATAATCAACAGCCAAGTAAATGTTGATGGAGATAGCCATCTCCAAAGAATTATTTTTTCATAATTTTTTTTTATAATTTTAAGCTTCCTTACCTCTATATATTTTTACGTTTTCTCTTTCTCCTTCACTTATTTTTAGAAGCCTATTAATTTTTTTTTCTCTCTCTCTTCCTTCTACCAAAGAATATATATTGTTATTTTTACTTTTAAATCTTTCTTTCTTTCTTTCGGTAAATCTATTTTCTTTTTTTTTTTTAGTTTGTCTTTTTCTTCCCTTCTTTTCTATTTATTTTCGTCTGTTTTTTTTTCTCTTCGACTCAGAATCGAATCTTGTAATCTGTAATTTTAATTTTTTTCCGTCCTAAGCTATTTTTTTTATTATCATGTTTTAAGTCTATTCACTTATATATATATATATATATATATATATATATATATATATATATATATATATATATATATATATATATATATATATATATATATATATATATATATATATATATATATATATATATTTTTTTTTTTTTTTTTTTTTTTTTTTTTTTGGCTAAACAATGTCTTTTGTGATCCTATTTTTGTAGTTTTATTTGTAGTATTTTGTAGTTTAGTTGATGTAGATTTAACTTTGTATACTCTATTACTAGATCAAATTCAGATTTCTTTTCTAATATCAAATCTTTATCGGACTTCAATAACATTTTACCTGAAGTTATGAAGGTAATTATAATTATAATGACTGTATATAGTGATTAAACTTGAACGAAGTTAGATTTTATCATTTTTATTTTATTTTTTGTTTGGTATTTTGAGTTTAGCAGAAGTTTTACATGAAGTCTTAAAGTTATATGTATTTTTTATGAATCTTTATTTTTTCTATTTCATTGGAACTATTAAATTTTTTCGTGTTAATTTATTTTTATGGCAAGTAGTAATATACATAGAGATTTGTAGCTATGTACATGTATAAATAACATAGTTCATATATTTTTATCTTGCCTAGTCTGATTTATTTCTTAATATTAATTTATTTTTCAGAATGTATTAGTAAGTTACTTAATGGTTAGAAGTTTCATACTTAATAATGAATCATTTTTTTTTTTTTTACTGTAGCTAAGTCAGCCTTTTCTAAAGTAGGATTTTTTTTTTTTTGTAAAGTACTGTTTAATTAGTTTCTAATGCTGATTTTTTTTTTTTTTAGTTCTTTACTCACTTAAAATTCGAAATTTTTAAATGTAGCAGGCTGGCCCATGGCACCAATCGCCCGTTGTAATACTACAGCTGAAGCGTCTTTTGAACTTAAGTAGGACTGTCCAGGACAGTTCGATGTTAAATCTTCTTTCAGTTACGGTTCTTATTTTTTATGCCCACATCAACACCGATTATTCTCGGATATTTGTTACACATTTATTATCCCTTCACATCTGACAAGTCACAACACCTCATCTCTGTTTCTCTTTATTTTTGTTTCCTTCGTGCCCAGACCCGATGAGGGAAGATTTGTTTTTTCTTTTGCCCGTCCTTGTGTCACAATTAAAAATAAATAAATAAATATATATATATAATATATATATATATATATATATATATATATATATATATATATATATATATATATATATATATATATATATATATATATATATAGGAAGCCTTTTATATAAATAAAATGTTATATATATATATATATATATATATATATATATATATATATATATATATATATATATATATATATATGTATATATATATATATATATATATATATATATATATATATATATATCACATACACACGCGCGCCCACACACACACACACACACACACACACACACACACACACACACACACACACACATATATATATATATATATATATATATATATATATATATATATATCTGTGTGTGTGCGAGCGAGTGTGTTTCGTATGAAACATGTACTACGCATGGAAAGTGTTTACTTATTTCCATGGACAGCATTTTCTCCAAAGGTGATCAAGATCCCTTAACTTCCGCTAATTACTCCTCGATTGAACGCAACGCGTACTCAAATCACCAAATTCACTAACAATCACGAAACTAACACCTGAAAAGAACACAGTTTACGTCAAATGCCATATAAATACAAATACGATGACAACTCGTATCAACAGGATCAATGGACAGCTATGCATGCAGCATTTAATTTAACTCCAGGTCTTGAATAAAAAAAATTTATAATATATTTCAAATCCTTGGCTGTACTGAAAGTCTTTGAATTTTGGGTTGTATGATCCCGGGATAGAGGATGAACAGTGATATGTAAATGAGAATATATCTCACAATTCAACTTCACGTAAATGTAGAAACTCCAGATTTGCCATTACAAATGATAATGAAATAGCACTGAGATACGAAAACCCATTTAATTACCACAAGTACATGATCTTAGACGACTCCAAGCTATGGTGTAAGAGCACTGGATTAACGTTAAAACGAGACCACGTGTTTCAATTGCTTTCTTTCCTAGGAAAAAGACGCTTTCACTCCTGTCCTTTCTCAAAACATATTGCGTTGTCCTTTTAGTTTTGAGGGTACTTCAAAAAGATACTTTCATTCAATGTCATTTGTTTTAAAATAAATTTAGTAAATAAAAAATTACAAACAGATTCTCAAATACACAATACTCTAATAAGCTTAAAAATCTTGCTTAACCCGTAAGGTAATTGACAACTGTCATGTAAGGCTAATATAGTTTTGCTAGTACAATTTTGCCGCAAAATGCTTTCCGCGATGTTTTATATGACTAGCTTATTTATGCAGATTTAGTTATGCTACTTGTTCCATAAACTGCGGCATGTATGTACCGTATAATATTGATAATATGATCATTTCTTTAACAAGTGACTACGAAGCACCCAGTCGAATTCCATGCCTTCATAGGTTATGTGGAAAACCTTACAACGTTTCTTTTCACCATCGCTAGTAGAGTGCATAGGCCAGTTGATAAGGGTTTGAATAAGGAAAAAAAATGGAAACCTGCAATAAGTTTTACTGTCTTCATAGTAGGGTACTTAATAACATATAAATTTTGCACCCCATCTTGAAAAAATGGATGCCAAAAATTTTTTTTTTATTATTATTATTATTATTATTATTATTATTATTATTATTATTATCTCACTTAGGACTCACTTTAGAGGAAAACATGTCGATATATAAAATAATTTGCATAAAAGTTCCTACACAAAATGTTCAATACATTTTTCTAGTACGAAATATTTGCATGTTTTTGAGTCATACTCCTAGTTACGTAATATGACATGGAAAATTATCTTGTATGCTTTATTGAAGGATGTTTTAAACTCTTACCTTAATTGTAGTGTTTCATTATGTTCCAGGGTGTATGCATAAGGACAGTTAAAGAGCCATTAATTCTTATTTTGTAGATAAAATGTCGATATCAGGGAAATGTTTCATTTGTGAAGGGAATTTTTCTGAGGGAGTGACTCGCGAAGTGCAAGAGAAAGGTGTGAAAACACTGATATATTACAGCAGTAAATGGAAATATGGCAAAACCTCTCCAGGGCCTACAACGTCTTTAAGGAGCCTATAGTACCGGATTTTTATTTTCTTCATGACTGACTTTTTTGTGGAGAAGATGCATTAGATGAGTTTATTGAAAAAAAAACAAAGCAAGAAACTTCTATGTATGCGTGAAGCTGTGCACCTTGTGAAGACTATTCATGTTAGGAACACTATTTTGAAAGCAAGTGAGAAGAGAAATGATGACTGGGACAAAACAGTTAATACAAGTATTTGTAATGTAGTTGACTTAGTTGCTGCAGAAGCAAGGTACCATTCAACATGCATGAAGAAATTCTGCCAAACATCCTATGAAATAAAACGTTAGGTGGTCCCAAAAGTGCTACAGTTTCATAAACAATGACCTATGCTTTTACATACCTAGAGGAAAATCGACAAGAATGTTTTTTTTTTTTTCCAGTGACATTTTTGAGGGATATGAGGGTGATTTACCAACTGAAAAAACAATTAAATCTGAACTGCTGCAAAATATGGAGACGACATTGTTTTATCTGTAAACAAAAATAGAAAGCCTGTAGTCTGCTTTCGTGACACAGTTAATAAAATTCTGACTGATGCTCGGTATGAAAAACAAAGAAGTAACGATGAGAAAGCAGAGCGGCTTCGGGTAGTAATCACAACTGCAAAAATAATTGCTGAAAATATGAGGTCACAGATATATGAGACGGACCAGAATCCACCACCAGATAAATTCCTGACTGATTTGGAATATCTGATACCAGACACCCTACATTGCCTTGTTAAAACTGTTGTGTTGAAGAACAAAAAGGGAGATAAAAGCAAATGGGAGAAGAAGTGTACAGCTATCTCACATGCTATCCTAACAGTAGCCAGACCAAATTCTGTTAGATCACCATTACAAATAGGCCTTGCTGCTCATCTTAGTCAAAAATATGGTTCTAAGCATCTACTGAATGTTCTCTCTACTTTAGGATTGTGTTCTTCCTATAATGAGGAAGCATTCTTTCAAATAACAGATTTGCAGTATCCAAACAGGGAGGCTCAAACTGACTCATTTACATAATTTGTATTCGACAATGCTGATGTAAACAAGGGAAACTGAAATTTATAAACCTGCTGGAGAAGCATAAAGATCTTCAAGAAGTTATTGCTGTGTTTAAGGAACTATCTGCTGAACCTGCAAAGATTGCTAAAGCAGGAATGGCTTTCATTCTACAGTAGTATGGGAATAATGAAAGTGAATACCTTTGTGACTTGAGATATCAATGCTTTGCCAAATCACTCAGTAAAAGTAAATTTACTTTGACTTCCTTGCCTCCTACTGACGCTGCTGCTCGATTTCAGTCATTACGTACATATCACCAAGTTCAGAAGTGGTTGGGAAATGACATGCCACCTACACAATGGGGATGGAATATGACTGTAAAAGGACTGGCCCCAATCAACACAGACAAAGTACCTGAACCTTCAGAGTTGCTCAACATTATATCCTGCAAATGCCTCAAAGGGTGAACAAAATCCACTTGCAGCTGTAGAAGGGCAGGATTAAAATGCTCTGTGATATGTGTTTCAAGCAAGGGGTTGTCTTGTCCAAACTCTGACATAAACATTTATGAAGAGGACTGTGATGATCCCATTGATACAATGTTAGAAAACTTCCTTAGAGTTCACTGTATTCCTGTGGTGAACATTATATATTCCATTAATGGGGAGTGATGGGAGATAGAATACCACAGTATCCTTAAAGAAATCTGTCAAGGAGAATAACAACAATTATAAACATGTGGTTGTAATTGGCCTGACACTGACTAATGATAACTTCATGTAAGGTATGCACATTGGGTGGATTTTTGGGTGCAAGGGTGGTAACTCTGCCAGTGAGCATTCGCTGTCTGTCCTAAGCCAGAATAAAGAAGGAAAGACACCTCTGCAAGAAATATTGCTAAGCTATATTAGGTAACGTGGGTCATGATGAAATGGTGCACACATTTTCGTTCCTCTAGCGCCATACCGCGCACCGAATTAGAAAAATGTATTGATTTTTTTTTTTTTTTGGAAATTTTATGTAAATTATTTTCTATCGACATATTTTCTCTAAAGTGAGTCCTAAGTAAGATAATTACAAAAAGAAAACTTTTTGGCCGCCATTTTTTCAAGGTGGCAGCCAAATCCGGGGCGGTAGAAGGGTGCAAAATTCACATATTATTAAGTACTCTATTACAAGACATTAAACTTTTTGCGGCTTTCTATGATTTTTTTTCCTTATTCACCCTTTTTTGAACCTCTGTCGACTGGCCTAACAGCCAGAAGATATTATCTACACATATCCTGATTCTTCTTCTTCTTCGTCTACATCTTTTCCCACTTTCATGTGGGGTCGATGTTTCTGGCCAGTGTTCTCTATATGTAGTCATATCCTGATTACTATGCGAAAAAGACACAGTAATAAAAAAAAAATTGGTCATGTTTATTTGTATTCTTAGCGCTACAAAGAAGATACAAATTATGCAAAAATTAAGTTAAAAAAAATGGTCACTTGTATTTTCTAGGAGACCTTTGACTAGCTAACTAGGTCACGGTATGGGTACCCAATCCCTTCTCCTTCTATCCTACTTGTTTCCTCTCTATTACTTAAATGGATTAATCTGCTAGAAAACACAAATACCTGTATATAAATAAGCATTCACTTAGTGAAGAGCACAGAAAGTCCTGCCGGTGCGAAAATTGAAACAAATTTACTTTGGACTCAAACTCACGTATAATAATAATAATAATAATAATAATAATAATAATAATAATAATAATAATAATAATAATAATAAAATAATAATAATAATAATAATAATAATAATAATAATAATAATAATAATAATAATATCCAAGGACCTCAGAAATTACACAAATTGCATCTGGACATGACACAAACCGCCCATTGCAATACTACACTTGAAGGGTCTTGTGGACTTAAATAAGACTGTCTAGGGTAGTTCGATGTTAAGTCTTTCTTCAGTTACGGTTCTCTTTCTGTGCCTACATCAACATCGAATATTTTTGGATATTCGTTACACATGTCTTATTACCCCTTCACATCTGACAAGTCACAATACACTTCCCATCTCTGTTTCTCTCTATGTTTTATTCGTGGCCTGGCCAGATGAGTGTAGATTTATATATTTATTTTTTGGCCCGTCCTGGTGTCACAATCATAAAAGAAAAGAAAAAAAAAACATCGTGGCGCAGCAATATGTGAACCTGTGTCAAGATTTTCCCAGAGTTGATGAAAACTAAATTGTCTGATGAAGCGATACGTTTTTTTTTAATTCTTTAACAGTACGTAAGAAATTTTATCCTTCATCGCCTTTGACAGATAGTGTACTTAGTCTGCAACATGTGCTAAGTCTGTTAGACCCTAGGGGGAAAATTACCGTTTCATTAAGAGTTATCAGCCTATGCTAAAAATTAGGTACGCAAGTATCGGTACCGATGAAATAATTCCTACCGACAAACATCTGCTGGAATGTAATTCCTACCTAAGAAGATAATTAGAAAAACACAATAGCAACACACATTTATTAAGTCAAAACAAAAGCCTAAATTAGGTTAGGATAGATAAACCTGCCGTTATCATAAATCTCTGATTAAACACCTTTTTAAAACGACATCACTGATCCAAAATAAGTATAAAACCTAATTAAAAATTGAAAATGATACCTTACTTAAAGTAGCTAAAACCTAATTTTATGGGGTTTATAAAAGTATATATATATATATATATATATATATATATATATATATTATATATATATATATATATATATATATATATATATATATATATATAAAACTTGAGTATATAAAAAAGATAACAACCCATCTTATATCGTGAAATATGAAATAAAAAATGTAAGTGAAAGATAAGCTAAATTTCGAAAGGTAGGAATCCCAACCGTTGCGAAATGATAAGTGATTGGGTCAACGTACCGTAAAAATGGGGAAAAAAAGATAGGATCATTTATATTTAGACGATTTTACCCCCAGAAATAACGTATTAAATTAATGGTCATTTGCTAATCAAATAGCTTGAATATCTTTTAACTTATGTACAAGTAAGGTGTTCGCTCACTAACATGTACATGTTTTGCGTACCAAAAAACGGCTCACACTTTGATTTTGCTCCATTTAATATAAATTAACCTGATACACAGCGTTAGTGAGATGTCTGATAGATAAATTTGCTTTTCTGAACTAGAAATATTAGGCTGTTTACTATTATCCTTCTTAACAGGAAAGTAAAGATGCAAACAAAGTAATACCTAGTACACTTAACCTTACTAGTGGTGAAAATTTTAAGTTGGTTAGCCCACAGTTTCGTTTCTCTACACGGCTTAGCCCATATGAATCGCATATTCAATGCTTTAAGGCACGATATAGTCCCACGGGAAGGAAGGTCTCAGCCAACGTTGGGATTACAGCCCTTTCCCCTCATAACGTATTTCTGTTCACCTACATCAGATACAGTATAGAGTGCAGGTCGCAGTAAAAGTGGACCCTTTTCAAAGCATTTCATAAAACTGATAAACCAACTACCGGAATCATAAACAAAAAACTAGGCCTTTGGGGATTTTTCTATAATTGTATTAACACGATAGAAACTTGCAGATATATTCTATTGACGAAGATCGGAAAACTGTATGCTGTTGTAGTTTTTATCGAGCAAAAAAGAAATGTTCCTTTTAAGATTAGTGATGCCTTGCCATTGTTTTTATTGTACAACATACTACGGACTTAACTAGGCTTATCTGTCGTACTGTATGTATTTTGACGGTATATAATTTAGTCTTATGGAAATTTACTCGGCCTATAGCTGTTAGCAAGCTCCCCACCCCCATGCGATGTCTTTAGAACAATGAGCAGGCCAAGCCACATTGGCTAGAAATATCTCTCATACTTATAATCTAGGTCTCTAGGCTTATAAAAGTTTGAACGGAATAGGTCTATAACAAAATATATTTATTGTCTATCATTTTTAATCATTTTTCTTCGATTATTACTATATTAACCTGTCTGTTACAAAATATATATCATTCTCTCTCTCTCTCTCTCTCTCTCTCTCTCTCTCTCTCTCTCTCTCTCTCTCTCTCTCTCTCTCTCTCTCTCTCTCTCTCTCTCTCTCTCTCTCTCTGCGCCGTATTATATCCTTCTTTCCTGATATTACATTATGGTATTGGTTTGCATTTAGGAAGTCTAATTCGACGTATTAAGATATGTAACAGCACATTACAGTATCCATCTCATATACAGTAGTTCTGTATATTTTGGTTGCCGTTCCCCGTATGCGGAGGTTCTGTTGATATTATTTCATCCCTACTGTCATTACAATTTTCTTTTTTTTTGAAATATTTACTTCAGTGACCTTACTGAATGGAAAATATTATTATTATTATTATTAATATTATTATTATTATTATTATTATTATTATTATTATTATTATTATTATTATTATTATTATTATTATTATTATTAATATTAGTAGTAGTAGTAGTAGTAGTAGTAGTAGTAGTAGTAGTAGTAGTAGTAGTAGTGATAATAATAATAATAATAATAATAATAATAATAATAATAATAATAATAATATTGATAAATTATAAGTACATTAATTTTCCTAACATTCATATTTTGTAAGTTAAGACGATTTTTAAGGGCAAGCAGTTATAAATGGCACAGAATTTACAAAGGCGTCATTGATGATATCTGTCACACTGACAATTTCTCTGTATTTCAAACATGGATATCATTCTATTTTGCTTAGCGGTGGTTACCCAGTTATGATATATTGGATAATCA
>JAXCGZ010015141.1:127500-182500 GCA_037179515.1 Halocaridina rubra
TGTTTTAAGGAGAGAGAATCAAATATATTACTTTATCTAAACGAGAAATATCAATAGTTTCATCACTGAAAAGTGGATTTGAATATTAGAAATGCAGAAGGTATGTTAGACATCTATGGCAAGATACCATAATAACCAATATTTTTTTTTTTTTAATTTATTCAGATAACTGTACATGGGGACATGTGCACATGGGCACTCCCAGTCATATTGCAGTTGATAACATTACAATCTATGTGGTTATGTATAAATAACATACTAATAGAATTTGCAATTAATTTAAAATATCATAGCAAGTAATTAATAATAAAATATAGTGTAATAATTGAAGAGTACTTGAAGAGTAATCATTGTGACAATATTTTCAATAGCCCTTGTTGAGTGCTATCATTAAAATTCTTTCACTTTTCAACAGTACTACTGCAGACAATTTGAAGCAGATATAGAATAACAATTTTCAGGTTAGAATAATAAGTAGGTACATACATATATATATACACACATACATACACATATATATATATATATATATATATTATATATATATATATATATATATATATATATATATATATATATATATGCATGCATTAATTAGATGAGCAATAGAAACACCACTGGGGCTTCATAGCCATACATATCAAGGAGAGAGAGAGAGAGAGAGAGAGAGAGAGAGAGAGAGAGAGAGAGAGAGAGAGAGAGAGAGAGAGAGAGAGAGAGAGAGAGAGAGAGAGAGTTTGTGGTATTCATTTCAGCAAAAGGAGTTATTCGTCCTTACTACAGATAAAGACACATCCATGCATACTCATACACATCATTGTCATCTGAGGGTAACACAGCAGAGGAAAGTGCATGTACTTAATTGCATATACGTACACATATAGTTAGCATGCGAAACATGTTTGACATTTGTCTATTTACTGAACGATTAACCCAACGTAAAACTGATTTGATGCGATTCTTCTAGAAGAATAATATGAATAATAAAGAAAGGTGCCTATATCAGTGTGCAGTGTGTGTGATACCTGAAACAGAAATTTCAAAATTCAGTGATCAGACTAAGCTGAAGAGAAAGATTTAATGGAGAGTGGAATGCAGGTTTGCATTCCAAATATGAATACATCTGTTACTGAGGCGTCACGAGCTATGAGGTGTAGTTTCTCAAAGGTTCTGGAAGTAAATGTTATTGTGACACCACTCTGCATCTGCACAGTTACAGATTTAAATTGTCGAGGAAAATGAAAGAACATTAATAATGGATTAAGCTGACGTAATCCTCTCTCTTGTACATAATTTGAAGAGAAGAGAGGGGAAACGACTTTGTCTTCCCTTTTCTCTTCCAATTATATTTCTATGTCATAAGATGGTGTTGTTTATATGTGTGTATGCATGTATGTGTGGGTATATATGTGTATGTATATACAACTGTTTACATCCACATGTTTTTTCTTTTTTCTTTTCTTCTCCCTTTTTTTATAATTTTACTCTCACCTGTTTGTATAAATGTGTGTATGTGTATTTATAAAACAAACAAACAAACAAAAACATTTATTTCCATTTTATACAATGGTTATTCAACATTAATAGTAACTTATAAGTAGACATGTAATTAAACTAACAAATAAGAGGGTTAGACATATAGTTAAATTAAATGTAGCTTTCATAGAAAATAATAATGCTGTAATAAAAATGTTACAATAATGTTAATAATAAAGTAGTAAGTATGCCACAAGATACAGGATCGTTATTATCGGCATCATTTCCATATTTGTTTCCTTACAATGAGAATAATTAGTTCTTAATGAGCAGCAACTATTTGTCCAAAAGAAAACTGTATAGTTTGCCTTTGAAAGCTGTGAAAGAGGATGCATTTTTAAGATGCTCTGGAATATTATTCCAGAGTGTTGGCCCTTTGATAGTGATCATCTTTGAGCCTGCTTCTGTGTTTGTTATGTGAATAAAGAGCTCACTGCTCTGTCTTGTGTTGGTTCCCCTTATATCCCTGACTGTTTTTAACTCAAATAGCCAGCTAAGATAATGATGGTCCAAAATTTTGAATACAAAAACATAAATAGCATAAGCGACCTTATTTTCTGCACGCAGCCACCCAAGTTTATTGAGAGCTGGTGTGATGTGGTCGTATTTTCTTATTCCTCCCAGGGCAACTCGAGCTGCAAAATTAATAAGCTTCTGTATTCTGTTTATCTGAGTCTTAGTGGTAGCTCCCCAAACAGTTGTGCAGTAATTAATGTGACTTAGGGCTAGAGATTCAACAACAGTTATTCGAGTGGTAGTCTCAAAATTGTCTTTTATACGTGATAAGTACATTAATGTTCCTGTAACCTTTTTGCATACTTTATCTATGTGGGAATCAAACAACATGTGGTTATCAAAGTGAATTCCTAGGTTTTTGACTGTTTTGCTAGGTGTGATAATATTGTCGCAAAAATTAATTGTTGTGTTTTCTGGAATTTGTGCTATGTGGAACCTTGAACCAATAAATATGCACTGTGTTCTACTTTCGTTAATTAACAGCCCAATTTCTTGGAAATAGGTTTTAATTTTTGACAGAGTGTTTTCTGCTCTTAAAGTTAGCTCTGGGTGATTATTAATATCACCACTAAGGAGTAGTTGAGTGTCATCTGCATATTGTACGACTAGACAGTCAGAAATGAAAGAAGATAGATCATTTACGTAAATGGAGAAGAGGATAGGACCAAGTACTGATCCCTGTGGAACACCAAATGATACATTTTTTGGCACAGAGATAATGTTGTTAAGACGTATGGACTGTTTACGATTAGATAGATACTCGCTAAACCAGCTTGGATCAATATTTAAGTTAATACATTTACTTAAAAGAATTTCATGGTTTTACACTGTCGAAGGCTTTTGATAAGTCCAACAAAACTAGCAAAGATATTTTTTTCATATCTATATTATTATATATACTATTCGTAACTTTAAGCAGTGCAGTTTCCGTCGAGAGTTTTGGTCTGAAACCATGTTGGCTAATCGTTAGTAGTCTATTTGATTCTAAATATGACATAAGTTGGCATGCAACAATTTGTTCTAATATTTTAGAGAAAATGGGTAGCAGGGAAATGGGACGATAGTTTGTCACATCTTCTCTTATATACACGTGTGCATATGTGCACACATGTATGCGTGCACACGAATGCAGGTGGCAGTGCATGTGTGCGTGGGGGAAGATATATGTGCATATGCATGCGTGTACAAATGTGTATACATACATGCACATGCATATGTACGCTCAAATGCATATGTGGGTGTGCATGTGTGAAGTGGTGGATTTTTCGTCATCTCGGGGCCTGGTACTACACTGTCTCTGAGCTCTCAATGTTCGAACTGTTTTCTCAGGTGGTCCATCTTCTTTGTTGTGTCACCCTCAGATGGCGATGATGTATATGAGTATGTATGTATGTATGCATAGTGTTGGAAAGGACTAGTAATTCTTTTTGCTGAAATGAATACCACAAACGCTCTCTCTCTCTCTCTCTCTCTCTCTCTCTCTCTCTCTCTCTCTCTCTCTCTCTCTCTCTCTCTCTCTCTCTCCTCTCTCTCTCTCTCTCTCTCTCTCTCTCTCTCTCTCTCTCTCTTCTAGATAAATAGGGCATTCATATTGCTCATCTAATTAGTTATATATGAGTATATGCATGCGTACATATAGATACATGTGCATGCATGTATATGTACCTACTTATTACTCTAATCTGAAAATTGTTACACTATATCAACTTCAAATTGTCTGTAGTGTTCTGTGGTAAAGTGGACATTTAACTTAAATGAAAGTGCTCAACAAGGGCTATTGAAAATTATTATTACAAATAATACTCTTAATTAATAATCGCAGAGTGCTCTTCTGCCATCAGTCAATTATCACATGTAAACCATAATATATTACTCTTAATTAATAATTGCAGAGTGCTCTTCTGCCATCAATCAATTGTTACACTATATTTTATTCTTAATTACTTACTATGATATTTGACATTACTTGCAAAGTCTAGATTGTAATGTTTAACAACTGCAATATCACTAGGAGTGTCCATGTGCACATGTCCCCATGTACAGTTATTTGATTAATGAAAAAGAAAATTGAAAAATGTGTGTGAGTCTGTGTGCATTATATCTTCCAGACTAAATACTGTATCTATTGTAATACTGAACGATATCAACAGTGTTCATTTGCTAACTCGTTTTTAGACATTACTTGTGGTTGTCCTCGTATACATCGACTAGTAGCAACCGCAAATCTTCGAATAAAAGTGACAAATATTGAAAAACTTTATTCAGTTGTTGCTTGTTTTCCCTATTGATTACTCTATACTCCACTTAGCTGTTACTTTGTCAGTTGTGATGCTTTCATAATGAATGAAAAAAAAAAACAACGCTATAGATAAGATAAAATACTTTATTTAAAATTTTCGGGATGGGTTTTATAATAACTTCTCATCAAGAAAATTATAATTTTTATAAACAAGATTTTATTGCTTGGGTGATTGGTCAGTCGCATAGACTTGAAAATAATATCATGTTGTTTGTGTTGTACATGCGACTTCCATAAAATTTTATGCATTAATAAATTAAAATTTAATTTTTTTAACAATATACGAGTACACTAGGCAATGACGTCAAAAATATACATTTTTATAAACTGTGTTATCCCTTGCGCAGAATAAGTGGGTGTCTGTGTTGACTTTTATGATAAAAGATCTCGACACATTTCATAATTGCTTCTAAAAGGCTAGGAAAATATTTTCTAAAGCACTCTGAAAAGAGTATACAATCAAGGAAGTGAGCACAGATGTGTAGACCTATATAGAAATAATAATGATAATGCTATTTCATTAAAATTATTGTTATTTTTATTATTATTATTATTATTATTATTATTATTATTATTATTATTATTATCATTATCATTATTATTATTATTATTATTATTATTATTATTATTATTATTATTATTATTATTATTATTATTATTATTATTATTATTATTATTATTATCATTGTTATTATTATTATTATTATTATTATTATTATTATTATTATTATTATTATTATTATTATTATTATTATTATCATTATCATTATTATTACTATCATCATCATCATCATTACTATAGCTCTTGTATATAAATAGTTGCGAATCAAAAGTAGTAAGTCTGGATACAATTTTTTTTTTTTTTTATGATTGTGACACAACAACAGGTAAAAAAAAAAATAAATCTACCCTCATCAGGCCTGGGCACGAAGAAAACATAGAGAGAAACAGAGATGGGAATTATTGTGACTTGTCAGATGTGAAGGGACAATAAGACATGTGCAACGAATATCCAGGAGTATTCGGTGTTGATGTAGGCATGGAAAGAGAACCGTAACTGAAGGAAAACTTAACATCGAACTGTCCTGGACAGTCTTATTTAAGTCCACAAGACCCTCCAGCTGTAGTACTGCAACGGGCGGTTGGTGCCATGGGACAACCTATTAATTACAAGTAAATTCCTGAAATGTAAATAAATTTTTTTATTTTCTATCTGTAGGCTACGTTTAGTAATTTAAATATATTTTATAATATGCATTATTTACTACATATGCCATATGAAATATTACTCTGTATATATCCAAAGTCCTTAAAACTGAAACAAAAGTATATTTAACACACTTAAGTATGTTAAAGTAACTAAATTAAATTGAGAAGTAATGGTACTGACGAATACATATACATATTCATATATATACATACAAATATACAAGCATACACACACACACACTCATATATATATATATATATATATATATATATATATATATATATATATATATATATATATATATATATATATATATATATATATATATATATATATGTATGTATGAACCACTGAGAAAGGGGGGCTAGAATACTTCTTCAATGTTCCCCTGCGTGTCGCAAAAGTAGGCTAAATGGGGTGGAGTGAAGGGATTGGGACACACACATATCGCATATATGTGCACGTATGTACATTGAGACCAATTACGACCACTTGAAAACATCCTTTAAAATTAATTCATCCGAGCTCTGTCAAAAGTACATATATGTACTGATGCTGAGAAGTAGCTGCTTACTTTACCACCAAGATTAGGGGGTCTGATCCGAGAGTGCAAAACTTCTACTCGACTGGCTTCATCTTTGGCAGGTCATATTCAAACATAAAACAGTAGCAGCAAAAATAAAGTATTATGACCAAAAATCAAGTTCATATATTTCCAGAAGTCGCTGTACTGAACAGCTGAAAAACTTCACAAACTTTTAAAACAAGTATCTTTAAAAATTAAAAGACAGATTCATATGTCTAGGATATTGTAACCTCTATGTGGATCACCAATCAAGGCTTAAGTCTTGTTAAACAAGAAATTCCAGGTGCTGTTGCTTGAGGTATATATGGCCATTTAAGGGTTTGCTTGATGTTCCCTAGTAGCAACCGCAAATCTTCGCAAAAAAGTGACAAATATTGAAAAACTTTATTCAGTTGTTGCCTGCTTTCCCTATAGATTACTCTATACTCGACTTAGCTGTTACTTTGTAAGTTGTGATACTTTCATAATGAATGAAAAAAAAAACAATGCTCTAGATAAGATACAATACTTTATTTAAAATTTTCGGGATGGGTTTTATAATAACTTCTCATCAAGAAAATTATAATTTTTATAAACAAGATTTTATTGCTTGGGTGATTGGTCAGTCGCATAGACTTGAAAATAATATCATGTTGTTTGTGTTGTACATGCGACTTCCAGAACATTTTATGCATTAATAAATTAAAATTTAATTTTTTTAACAATATACGAATACACTAGGCAATGACGTCAAAAATATACATTCTTATATACATTCTTACTATAACATGATTATCATCATGTTATAGTAAGCCCTGGACGAGGATTCGCGATTATAGGACATGATCATATACGGGATGTAACTGCATAGGTACCGTAGGAGGTCTAAACGGATGTAGTAGTTGAGCATGTTATTCAACCACCTACTAGAGAAGTAATGGCTCACAAGTCTAGTACTGTACAAGTTAACATATGGTCCAGAGAGGTCAGCAAGCTTTCTTTCATGTCAGAATTTTTGACCCACTGTCCCCGGTCCTTTACCATCAAGCACTTGAAACTATCCACTAAAAGAATGAAAAAGCCAAAATATGGCAGTACTATGAGAAATCACCAACAATGAACAAGGATCATTCATTCACTCCTTTGGTGTTCACAACATGGAGGTTGGGGGATCTCGAGCCAGAATCTCCTACTGAAGACTTGCTGAAGTCATGGTAAAAAAGGTCTCTTTATTACAGTACATTTTTGCAATGCCAATTTTCGATTTCTCTATTAAATCTGAACTCTTTTTCTCAATGAGACGGAATCCAGCCTGTTAGTATAAAATTATTTGTCTGAGATACAATTTGTCCAAATCAATAAGTAGGGTAGTAAAAGTAAAGAGTCTAGACCAGTGGTTCCTAACCTTTTTTGGTCATGCCCCATCTAAGCATCTCTAAAATCCTGATTCACCCTGTGATATATGATTCTTATTATTCAAAAAGTTAATTTCTTTTCACGTGGAGTAAACCTAATAGGACATTAACTTGGTCTAAGTATGCTTCCAAAGAACATGGCATCCAGAAAAGAGAAAATAAAAGGTGTGTGTATGTGCAAGGAGAAAAAGAACTAGTAAATTAGTAAATTGTATACCAAGGTAGTGCTTTATATATATATATATATATATATATATATATATATATATATATATATATATATATATATATATATATATATATATATATATATATATATATATATATATATATATATATATATATATATATATAAGAAAATGGTCATTAAATAAATATCGAGTGAAATAACTACACTGAAACATAGTTTAAAGCAGAAACAGAAAATTCCGACTCAAATGATTGAATGATTGACTATTATGGCTGAGGCAAAGAACCTATCCCAAAGTGAGCGCAAGAGGGAAACTCAAGCCTTCTTACCAGTACATCATTGTCTGTGGGAAAAATAAGCACCAGTCTGAAAGGCTCAGTGCAAGAAAGGCATATAGTTGAAATAGACACCTAGCTGTGAATTTGCCCTCCCCTAATTACTCCCCTATTACCGCATACCCTTCTTATGGCTACCCCCCCCCCTACTGAAAGGGGAACACGTTCCTCAACAAAGGCACTCGCCAAAGACGGAGGTGCCAAACCTAAGACTATGATCCCGAGGAAGGACTTTTACCTTCCAAGCTTTCCTGAAAATACAACTATCGAGGAGACAAATGTGTGTACATACATGCACATGCATGCATGCACGTACATGAATGTTTGTGTGTGATTGTATGGAGTGGTGGATCTTTCATCTTCTCGGGGCCTGGTACTACCATGTCTCTGAGCTCTCAATGCTTGGACTGTTTATTCAGCCTGTCCTTTTTCTTTGTTGTGTCACCCTCAGATGGCGATGATGTGTATGAGTATGTATATATGCATGCATAACGGTGGAAGCGACTAATAACTCCATTACGGAAATTAATTCCACTCTCTCTCTCTCTCTCTCTCTCTCTCTCTCTCTGATGCCTACGTAACATCATCTACTCAGCTGGGTTTGCCATGACGGTCCAGCGCAGGGACACGGAGAGGGCCAACAGTGTGTCCATACAGCACCATGATCACTTCCTTCACAGTCGCTACAAGTATCGCAGACGCGGGTTAATGGTGCGGAAAAACAATGTAGTTAGTGCTCGGCTCAGAATGGGGTATCGGCCTTTATGGCAGGTCTCCCAGACTCTAGATATGCCACAGTACACCTCCTGTACATTATGCGACCGAACTAATGCTAACACTCTTGACCACTATTGTCTTCAGTGCCCCGCAGTGAGAGATGTTTTACCACGAGGTCAGAACTTAATACAGATCTGCTCATTTTTACTTAATGATGACAACCTTGATGTTATTCTTGCTCGTTTTCCTCACTTTGGTGGCCATTAATTATATTGAATTATACATATATTTTCTGTATGTTGCTATATAATTCTGTTTGTGCATTCTGCGTTTCTCTGAGCTTTACTTTTGCATATAATGTACTCTGTGCTGCCATTCTGTGAGTTGTGTGTTAGTATGCAGCAATGTTTTATCAATATATACACCTCCCTGTAAACCATGTTCAATTCTTGGTTTTATATCCATTTGAAGCATTATTTGTATGAACTCATGTAATGTCTGACGCCTTGGCGCAATAAATTAATAACATAATAAATAAATAATCTCTCTCTCTCTCTCTCTCTCTCTCTCTCTCTCTCTCTCTCTCTCTCTCTCTCTCTCTCTCTCTCTCTCTCTCTCTCTCCTAGATATGCATGATTATGACACCCCTGTGGCATTCAATTGCTCATCTAATTAGTTATTTATATATGAGTATATGCATGCATATATATAGAGGCCAAGCGGCCTCATCTCACAGGTACTGTGTGGAGATTTGTAGCTCGCGGATTGGTTGGTGCAAAGACTGCTTCTTCCCATCTACCTCCAGACTCTGGAACTCTCTTCCTCCTTTTGTCTTTCCTAATTCTTATGACCTTTCATCCTTCAAAAAGCGGATCTATCGTCATTTCAAGGCCTAGTCCTCCATAGCTCTGAGTCCTCTGTACTTTGACTGTTTTTTTTGTCTGTCATTTTCCTTTGTGTGACATTACCTCATCTCTTCCTTGTCCTTAACCGTTTTCTTTTCCTTCGTCTTGGTATTTTCTCTTGCCCGGGCCTTTATTGCAGAGGGCAGTTTCTGCAAGGTCACACTCATAAAAAAAAATATGTATATGTATCTATTTATTACTCTAATCTGAAAATTGTTATACTATATCTGCTTCAAATTGTCTGTAGTGGTCCTGTGGTAAAGTGGAGATTTAACTTAAATGATAGCACTCATCAAGGGCTATTGAAAATTATTATAACAAATATTACTCTTACTTAAGAATCGCAGAGTGCTGTTCTGCCATCAATCAATTGTTACACTATTTTTATTCTTAATCAAATGCTATGGTATTTAAAATTGATTGCAGATTCTATTAATATTTGATATATACATGACCAAATATAGATTGTAATGTTTAACAACTGCACTATCACTGGGGGTGTCCATGTGCACATGTCCCCATGTACAGTTATTTGATTAATAAAAAAAAATATATATTTCGGAAAAATTTCGTTGGAGGAATAAATACTCTCCCATTCACCATCGATCACTGAGCATTTTTTTTTTTAGTGTGACACCGGGACAGGTAAAATCTGCCCTCATCAATAAAGGCCCGGGCACGAGAAAACACTAAGGCAAAGGAAAAGTAAAAGGTTAAGAACAAGGCAGAGATGAGGTAATGTTACACAAATGAAAATGACAGACAGAAAAATAGTCAAAGTACTGAGGACCTAGAGATATGGAGGATTAGGCTCTGAGATGACGATAGATCCGCTTTTTGAAGAAAGATAGGTCATAAGAATTAGGAAATACAGAAGGAGGAAGAGAGTTCCAGAGTCTGGAGGAAGATAAGAAGAAGCAGTCACTGCACCGACCAATCCGCGAACTACAAAGACCAATCAGCATACCAAATCAAAGTAAGCGGTGGCTTAATCACTTATATGTTACGAGAAAAAACATGCATCTTATTGAAGAACTGTAAAGGGGTATGCATGGGGGGATCCAATTCGTGTCAGAGGATAAGCCACCTCTCAGAACATTTTTCCTTAAAGGGTTTCCTACTATATGGGATGAAGAACATCTCCACTCTCTTTTTCTAAATGGGGATGGAAAATTCATCGAAAATGTACTTTTGAAGTACAATGGAAAAGCATCTTCAACTCTAAAGATGATATGGAAAATAACTGACCAAAATCCTCCAGAAGAACTCGCCCTACTTCCAGGCATGAAAGATTCCCTTATCCTCAAAGTGAAAAAGAAAAAAAAAAATCTTCAGCCACAATCCAGCGCTCCCTCTATTGTCAGAAGGGCCACACTTTTCAAAACTGTTCAACAGCAACCACTGGGGCCATAACAATAACTCCTCGGTCCCGGGCTTGCTCACGATGTGGCACAGTTGCTGAAAATATATGGGAGCATAACTGCTCCCATCCAAACGAAGCTAATATCAGCTCAGATGAATCACTAACAAATAAAGATGAAGTAGACCAGGAAAATATTGTAGCAGAGCAGCAGATTGTAATAACAGTGAATTAATAAACTTTCGCAGATAACACAGATAACGACCAAGAACTGCAATGCAAAAATAACTCTTGTGAAAAGAAGCTCAAAGACTTAGAAGAATAAATACTCACATTAATGAATAAACTTAAAAACCTGCAAAAGGAATCAACTAACTCTTATTCAAAGTCAGGAAAACTTCAAAGATAAAGGTGGTGGCCAGCAAATAGCTCATAGAACCCGAAAAACACGCTCTGCTAAAGACAAAGGTAAAGCCCTCGTGCTTGAGCAGGTAAAACTAATTAATACTGCAGATAATTAGATGCAGATATCACTCTCCAAATTTCTAATATTTCTTTTTTCATTCTTTCTAATGAATTACACCCTCCTTACTACAATGGCCCTTTCTCTTATATCTAGTTCATTCTTTCTTCTTATAAACAGATATGTGTATGCGTGCATGTGCATGCACATATAAGGATATCCTTATGTATATAGGCATATGGGTGTATGTGTATATATGTATATGCATATATGTGTGCGTATGTTTGTGTATATATGACTGCATGTATGTATACATGTGTACATGGGAATATGTTTGCATGTATGTATGGATGAGTATGTACACATATTTGTATGTGAGCATACGCACGTTTGTGTTTGTATGTATATGGCCATGTGTGTGGGTATGTGCTGGTCTGTGCACATGCTTACAGAAATATCCTGTATATGTTTATGCTTATGCATGCATGCATGAGTATATTAGTGTACATGTGTATGTGTGTATGTATATACATGTGTGCACGTATGTATGTATGCATGGGTATGCATGCATGTTATTGTGTGCATGTGCATGTATATGTATGCATGTTTGCATGTGTGTATACAGTTATTTGTAAGTATGCATGTGTGCATATGTATGTAGGTGCATATATATATATATATATATATATATATATATATATATATATATATATATATATATATACATATGTATGTACATATATACGTGTATGCGTGTATGTGTGTATCATTATTCCTATAACTATTAGTATGATGTTATGACACTAGTGATTGTTATTATAATCATTATCTTCCTGATAATGACTATAATTGGGTATTTGCTTGTATGCATGTGTGTATATATATATATATATATATATATATATATATATATATATATATATATATATATATATACATATGCAGGGATATGCACATACATATGTGTATGCTTGTATGTGTGAATCATCATTCTCATAACTATTAGCATAATTATTGTTATGGCACTGGTGATTGTTAAAATGCTCATTACTTTAGCAATTGTTACAATAATTCTTGTTATCAAGGCTCTAAGTTATGCGTTCTGATCCTTTAATGCATTACCAAAGTCTTTACTATCAATATTCATTCTCTGAAATATGATTTGTGGATATTTTGCACCATGTTGAAAAAGAGAAACCAACGTTTGTATGTCTGCAGTAAAGTCTGCACTCTCATCAGTTGTGCAACATAGGAGGTTATTCAAAATATTCACTTGATAGTAAGCAAGACCTCACCACTTATATTAGTAATTGCATTCCTCATCAGTTAATTGAAACCAGCTCTAATCCAGGTAATGATGGTGAGGATGACAAGAACGTTACATACATGCTTTTCAAAATAAATATCAAAACCAATCCTTTTTATGCTTTTAATATGTAAATTGGAACTGATGCCTTCAACGAAACAAAATTAACACATCCTCTTTTTTTATGAGAACATCATATATGCTGGAGATTTTAATGCAAGGCACAAAGAATTTGCAGAAACATCTGACAACACATGTAAGTAAAATGACAGACAACTCTATGAGTTCATTAATGATTACAACTTTTCCTCACTAGGACCACGTTTGCGTACCCACCTTAGAGATGGTAGACTAGACTACATATTTTATCATGGTTTAGAACAGTGGTTCTCAACTGGGGTCCACGTGGACCCTGGGGGGGTCCATGTAATAATCCTGGGGGTCAAAAGGCAAAATATAATAAATTGGGGGTCCACAGTGATATATTGGTGGTCCATGAAGCAATTCCACTTCAGAACGGTTTTTATTACTAAACATAAAATTTCCATTGTAATTTACACCATATTGAAATAACTAGAGAATATATATGAATGATTCTTTCTCACTTTATTTCTTTTAAATTTCCATTTGACCTGGCTACTCACCCATCGGTCAGTGGCAAGAACAAACGAAGGTGAAAATCTCTTATCGTTTCTCAGGAAGCATGCGGCGAGCTTTAATATTTATTTTCAGGGCAAATATCTACCTTCCTTAGCGCGGTCTCTGACCTTTGATCGGCAACGACAAAGGTCAGAGAGACTGCGCTTATCGAGGAAGGATTAATGGCATTAAGATCTTCAGTAGCAGGGATGATTTCCGGTACAATTATTAACTCTCAGTGAATATAAAAGTCGAAATTACTCAAACAGTTCACTTCAGTTTTATGTTGAACTTCATCGTGACAAGGTAAGAGATATTAAAAAGTTCCTAGTACATACATACTTACGTTAATTTTTTCTGAAATTCCCTACTTCAGTATTAAAGTCTTTTTTCCAATTTGAAAGACTGTAGGAAAAACTTACTAAATATTTCCCGTTTTCATACAAATTTGAAACTTCAATTTATAACTTGGTCGTTATCTGATATATATATAAGCTTTGAGAAATATAACGATATCAATAGTGATCATAATGGAATAAATTTGATAACTCTTGTCAATGAATTTAATTGTAGAATAATTTATTTGCATTAGATTAGTTTTCATACAAAATAAAGCATAATCATTTACTATTTCTTTGATTATTAATATAATCCCTTTACTTTTTGTTAGTGAAAAATAGAAGAAGCTTGTCTTTTGTCGAATAGATATGAAGGGGTCCACCAAAAAAAAAAAATAAATAAATAATAAGGAAAAAGGGGTCCATGGGTAAAAAAAAAGGTTGAGAACCACTGGTTTAGAAGATGGGAAAGACTTTACTTGTAGGAGACAAGACGATCTATTGTCTGACCACTTCGTACTTGAGAGCACATTCCTACTTGATTTCGGCAACTGTCAAGTATATAAACAAAATAAATATTCCTATTGAATTCGTTGCCCCTTTTCGCTCTTTCATGGCTTATAGATTTGACAATATAGATATTCATACCATTACAGGCCAAGAAATTTATAACCTAATAACAGAACGAATTTATTTCATCTATAGAGCTTACATACACAAGCCTAAACATAAAGCAAGCAAGTATAAAAGTAAATGGACAGAAGATAACAAGCTAAACACGTTTAAAAAACAGGTTGACAGTGCAGTTTATATGTGTAAAAGGGACAGCAACGCAACCACTCTTGAATATCTATTACTTACGCTACGAGAGTATCGTGAGATTAAAAGTGATGTTTGAATTAAGCACTTTCCTACAGTCTATCAATGCTCATACTAGTAGTTCTGAGCTCTGGCAGTCAATTAATGCTCTGGTAGGCAAAAACATCTGTATGTCACAAACAAACGATTCCCAAATTCTTGCTGAAGAGCTTCTCTTACAATACTCTAAGACATCTTCTTTTGAAATCCTTCCTTATTATATTCAACAATTAAAAAATCTTGACTTTGAAAGAATGATGAACATAGAATTATCTTGTGCAAGAACACTGGAAGAGGGCAGATTCATTGACTGCATACCAAATGAGAGTTAAACTTTGCCCTCTCCCATGGGAAGAGCACCTCTCCGGATGAGGATGGCATTACATACCAAATAATCCGAGATCTTAATAATGATAAATGTAATGGCATTAATCTAATTCAGTTTTTATTCAGCATTATTTATAATGAGGGCACACTTCCAGAACAATGAAAAAAAGCATTATTATACCAATTCCCAACAAAGAAAGTACAAAATTAAGACCCATCTCTCTGACATCCTGCTTCTACAAAGCCTTTGAGAGAATTTAACAGGCTTGATTTCACTCTAGAGGGTAAGTTATCAAATAATCTGTATAGCTTTATGAAAGGGAAAAATACCAAAGAGTGTTTTGTAGAATTCATGAATGCTAAGCACTGCTCTGAAGTCACTGTTTTTTCTAGATTTGCAATATGTCTTTAATATTGCAAATAGAACTGCTATTTTGGATCATTTAGCAAAGGTAAACTTCTGCAACTAGTTAGCTGTTACCTAAGTGGTCAAACCTCTAAAGTGCACTATAGAGGCTACCTTACTTCCAGTGAAAAGAAATTTACACTAGGGACTTCTCAAGGAGGAGTTTTGTCTCCCCTTCTCTTTAACATCTTAATGGATAAGCTTCTCAGGTTTCTCAGACTACCAAATGATGAATGCACCACCATATGCTATGCAGACGACATTTGTATAAGGGCACCTGCTGCCAATGACATGCAAATAATACTTAATGAATTGATAGCATTGATAAATATTATAGCTATTAGTACCTCATTAAGAACAGGGGAAATATTATTGGACACTAACTTCTCTCTATGTATAACACAGTGCACAAGAAACATTTCTGGATTTTCATCTGTCATCAATTTTAAGCAGCCATTTTTCTTGCCAATCATAACAGGATCACCATCTGCAGCACAAGATGTTATTTTTCCATTAATATATTCTTGACATCTAAGTAATTTTTTTAGCTTATTATATATATATCAGTGGCGTATTTGTACTCTCAAATGATTTGCAGAATAACATTTCTTCAGCAAATTCACCTTTATCAATATATCTTACATAGGAAAGCAAAACAGCCTCGCTGTCTCAGAAATTATTAATTCGTTTGTAATGAGACTTTTCTTGGTGTCAACTTTTCAACAACTTGTGTTTCAATATCTTCATTCATTTCAACTATTCTTCTGCTAACTGTATTGTTACTGAGTGGCATGGCTTCAACATCTCTGTCATCTTTTTCCAGATCTGTTTTAAAATAAGGTGATATTGAAGGTTTAATTAAATTCTCCCCTATAGTATGATGTTTTCTAGATTTATCAGTAAGTAAAGTCATTACATAAGTAGCCTCAAGAGTATGACTGACAGTAATAGTTTGTGCAGTGAAAAGAGACTTTCTTGTTAATCTTTTTCCAAACTTCTCTTGTAAGGACATGAAGTAGTTTAAATCTGAATTTACATATGCACTATGATTTGCTTTCAAATGCACCTCAAGACGACCTCGTTTCATTGTTTGGTCAAGCATTATCGGCATACGAGACAGAAAGATGACCGTTCATCTTGGATAGCGGGTATGGAACCAAATTCTAAATATTCCTCTGAATACTGACGAACTTTATCCTTGCTTGCACTTCTCATTTTATGCATAGGGTTTGTGACTGAAAGAAAGAAATGTGAGAAAAAGTTATGAAATTAAATTCAATTTGATGGTTGTGGTGATGTTGATGCACTATATATATATTTGTATGCTGTATATGAGATCCCTAGAACCATAAGATACATTCCACCCTAAAAAGTGTATACTTTTAAAATGCCATAACTTTGAAACTATTGGAGGTATTCCATTCTTTTTTTTTTCAAATGTAACAAAAAGCATCTACTTTAACAGAGAAACACTTTGATTTTGAAAACCGTGTGGCATTTTGAAGCAAAAAACTTTAAGGGTACGGCCACACCAGACGCGACGAGCGGGGAGGGTTGACGTGACACGATGAAACTCATGAAATTATATGTGGGTGGCTACACTGGATGAGCGGGGAGGTTTGTCACTCTGCTTACCCTCCTCGCTTGACGCTACGCGATGCAGCATGTTCCAAAATGACGTGCACTGCCTAGCAACATCCCTAGCTATTTTCATCATTCTCTTCAGTGGTGTCTGCACCAACAGACGACCTGTGACTATCTGCCGCTCGACAGCATTAATAACTAAGGGAACAATCAAGAATAACTAGAAGTTTAAACAATATATATATATATATATATATATATATATATATATATATATATATATATATATATATATATATATATATATATATATATATATATATATATATATATATATAGTTAAAAGGGAGAAAGTGTGAGACCTTTAGAATGATAATTATTGTTTTAGCATTAACTCAAGGTATCCTCATGTAGCTGGTATTTTTGTATGAATAATTGAAATGGCTCTATTTGGCAATAAGCTAACTCTATCTGGTAACACTGCTACTACTTATGACGTCATTCACAAGAACAAAACATAAACCTTAGTGAAGCAAGTCTTTTGTTCGCATACAATGTGACAAGCGAATGTGTGTTAGCTGTCAACATTCCTTCAACTTCTTGTCTGTCGCTGATGGTTCTCTTTGTCAGCTTGCTAACTAATTTCACGTAACAACTGCTGCAGTCAAAGAGATTCTCATATAAAACCGTAGTTTTATAATCATTGTTATTAAATTGATTTCATTGATTCTCTTAAACAGGGTTCCTTCAACAAAATTTCCTTGATGAGATGCGATATGTAACAGATCCTGTCATTGTGAAATTGTCTACTCACCTGGTGCCCTGGTAAATATCACAAAGTGCAAGAAGAGTTAGAGAACTATCCAGTTCGCTATCATGGCTAGTTTGTGGTATATACCCTTGCTTATAATAAAACCTCAGCGGCAGCCTTAATGGATTATTATTACCGTTTGTCTGAAAACCTGATATAAAACTTATAAATTTTGCCACAGGTAACGAGTTTTGGTACTGGCCTGTAGGTTCTCTAAATATATATCATTGTGTTTTCAGAGGTGGTGTCATGGAGGAGTCAGTCTCTGGTAAAGAATGAATGGCATGTATTAGATTTATTTATGTATTAGATTTATTTATTTATGTATCTTCTTCTTCTTCTTCTTCTTCTTCTTCTTCTTCTTCTTCCTCTTCTTCTTCTTATATTTTATTATTATTATTATTATTATTATTATTATTATTATTATTATTATTATTATTATTATTATTATTATTATTATTATTATTATTATTATTATTATTATTATTATTATTATTATTATTATTTTTATTATTATATCTTCTTCTTCTTCTTCTTCTTCTTCTTCTTCTTCTTCTTCTTCTTCTTCTTCTTCTTCTTCTTCTTCTTCTTCTTCTTCTTCTTCTTCTTCTTCTTCGTCTTCTTTTCATCGTAGTTGATGGACACTACGTATCACATTAAAATCCAACTATTATCATTTCCCTAATGTGTCAGTTGAGTTAGTGCTTGTAAGCTGATTGAGGAGTACTCAACGGGCAATTTACATTATTAAAGCCTAGTTATCTTGTTCATTTTTATACATTTGTGTTCATTCTGCTAAATTCACCAGGATACGGTGCCCAGTATAAAATAATAATTATTATTATTATTATTATTATTATTATTATTATTATTATTATTATTATTATTATTATTATTATTATTATTATTATTATTATTATCATTATTATTATTATTACTATTATTATTATTATTATTATTGTTATTATTATTATTATTATTATTATTATTATCATTATTATTATTATTATTATTATTATTATTATTATTATTATTATTATTATTATTATTATTATCATTATTATTATTATTATTATTATTATTATTATTATTATTATTATTATTATTATTATTATTATTAATATTATTATTATTATTATTATTATTATTATTATTATTATTATTATTATTATTATTATTATTATTATTATTATCTCTGTCAACATCATTTGAACCATGATTCACACTGACCTTTTACTTCATCTCCTCATCCTCCCTGAACTCCTTAGCATCTCATCATGACCTAATAAGAAAGGTTAATACAGAAAATGTAATTTGCATCATTATAAATACTTTCGGCAAATATCATTAGCAAAGTAGTATTCATAATTGTGCATCAATATATTATGGGATGATCTAGTGTTTTCGAGTTTCACTTCTCTGTTTTATCATCTTGTAAATTATATTAATTCTGTACATTTCACTTGTTTTTTTCAAAACTTGTTAACAACGTACTCAGAGATTGAGTTCCAGGGATTGCCTATACATATCCCGAAGTTTGTTAATTTCTTAACTTAATTATTTAAACGGCCCTCTCTTCCATCATCAAGTTTCGGTTTGTACTCTTAGCCAAATACTACAAGAGAGAGAGAGGGAGAGAGAGAGAGAGAGAGAGAGAGAGAGAGAGAGAGAGAGAGAGAGAGAGAGAGAGAGAGAGAGAGAGAGAGAGAGAGAGAGAGAGAGAGAGAGAAAGGATAACAAATCATGTAATGAACTGGTATAATGAATAGCAACAATACATTTAAAAGTTATAAAATATGATTAATAGAGCTAGATCTATGAAGATGAGTTATTAGACTATTTGATGGAGATAGTCGCTTCACTGTTTTTACTTCATTTTTCCAGATGAAGTAAAGTTGTAGCTTCGAATCAGGGTGATTCTAAAGTGACTGACCTATAATAAAAATATATTTAGCTTCCCTAACAAATTGGAGCATAACAAAATGAATATATATTATGGACAGTGTTAATAACTTTAAAACTAAGAAAATGGAAGCTATTAGAATTCTTATTAATCAAATCAAATCAAAATCAAATCAAAACATTTATTTCCATTTTGTACAATGGTTATTCAACATTAATAGTAACTTATAAGTAGACATGTAATTAAACTAATAAATAAGAGGGTTAGACATATAGTTAAATTAAATGTAGCTTTCATAGAAAATAATAATGCTGTAATAAAAATGTTAACAATAATGTTAATAATAAAGTAGTAAGTATGCCACTAGATACAGGATCGTTATTATCGGCATCATTTCCATATTTGTTTCCTTACAATGAGAATAATTAGTTCTTAATGAGCAGCAACTATTTGTCCAAAAGAAAACTATATAGTTTGCCTTTGAAAGCTGTGAAGGAGGATGCATTTTTAAGATGCTCTGGAATATTATTCCAGAGTGTTGGCCCTTTGATAGTGATCATCTTTGAACCTGCTTCTGTGTTTGTTCTGTGAATAAAGAGCTCACTGCTCTGTCTTGTGTTGGTTCCCCTTATATCCCTGACTGTTTTTAAATCAAATAGCCAGCTAGGATAATGATGGTCCAAAATTTTGAATACAAAAACATAAATAGCATAAGCGACCTTATTTTCTGCCCGCAGCCACCCAAGTTTATTGAGAGCTAGTGTGATGTGGTCATATTTTCTTATTCCTCCCAGGGCAACTCGAGCTGCAAAATTAATAAGCTTCTGTATTCTGTTTATCTGAGTCTTAGTGGTAGCTCCCCAAACAGTTGTGCAGTAATTAATGTGACTTAGGGCTAGAGATTCAACAACAGTTATGCGAGTGGTAGTCTCAAAATTGTCTTTTATACGTGATAAGTACATTAATGTTCCTGTAACCTTTTTGCATACTTTATCTATGTGGGAATCAAACAACATGTGGTTATCAAAGTGAATTCCTAGGTGTTTGACTGTTTTGCTAGGTGTGATAATATTGTCGCAAAAATTAATTATTGTGTTTTCTGGAATTTGTGCTATGTGGAACCTTGAACCAATAAATATGCACTGTGTTTTACTTTCGTTAATTAACAGCCCAATTTCTTGGAAATAGGTTTTAATTTTTGACAGAGTGTTTTCTGCTCTTAAAGTTAGCTCTGGGAGGTTAATAATATCACCACTAAGGAGTAGTTGAGTGTCATCTGCATATTGTACGACTAGACAGTCAGAAATGAAAGAAGATAGATCATTTACGTAAATGGAGAAGAGGATAGGACCAAGTACTGATCCCTGTGGATCACCAAATGATACATTTTTTGGCACAGAGATAATGTTGTTAAGATGTATGGACTGTTTACGATTAGATATTTGTATTACCAATATGGTTCCGGTTTTACGTCACGGACTCCCTTTTCTACCAAGGGCTAGGACGGTTGCCTTCTAGCGAAGGACTAGTTTTGGCAGATGTCATCATTACTCAATTGTATTATATAAATGAATCTTCTCAGGGAAACGCCGAAGAGTAGAGGTAAATTGTGTGACTCGGGAGGTGACGGACACGCTTTCGTTCCCATGACGGGGGTGATAAAAAAGGGCATCATCCAGCCTTGATTTTCCAGCTTCAATCCGTCTGTCCACCCCCAAATGGTGACGAATAGAGACACGTAAAGAAATTGATTAATCCTCTCAGTACCTCTTTCAAAATGTGTGTACCTATTCTAAGAATTTCTGAAGGAAATTAAAGCAACGTCTTGATTCAGTTTACGAGTATATAAGTGTTTCATTATCATTATACGTCATCATGATGTTCCGAACAGATACATCTCAGTCGGGTAGAATCTGATGGGGCTTGTAGCAAGTTAAATTTCCATGATTTTCTTTTCTTTAAATGTCATTTGATTACATTTTTAGCCAATGACGGACTCTATGGCGTTACTCCTCCATTCTGGTCGTGAGGGTATCGTGGGAGCTAGGTTTTTGCCACAATATGGAATTTTATGCCACCCACTAGTCATTGCTGATGGCCCCTGTGTGAATTGTCATATGAATTATTTTGTTTTGACGGTAATGAGGTTGAAAATACGGATCCGGTTGCAGTTCCTGTTTGACATTTCACAAATGTGAGTGTATTATGCTATATTTTACTTGTTAAGTGTGAACTATTGTTGCTGAGAACTAGCTTGTACACATAATTGCATTCAACACTGGATGGATTATGTTATCTTACTGGGAGTAACTAGAAGCCCACTTGTGTACTCTACTAACCGTTGTTGAAGTGGTTTTGCTATGTCTCTATAAGGAAGAAAAATTTGACACTTTCGGTAAATATATATTGTACACTAGCGAATTGTTTGTTGGTTTCTCTTTTAGATCTTCTGTGGTGTAGTTGGTAGCGCCTTGGCACAGTAATTATGTGTCCTAGGTTCGATTCCTGGTCGGGTTAAAATATGATTCATGTTTTCACACACGGTAATATGCTTATTTGATTATTGTTGATGTCCAATTAGACTGGGAATTTAATTATATGCGAAAACAATGCCATGAGCGAGTTTGGGAGAAAATGTAATATGAACATAAAGGCATTCAGATAGAATACGTTCATTGCTAGTATAACAGGTAAGCTATAAGGTTGGTTTCTCTTTTAGACCTTCTGTGGTATAGTTGGTAGCGCCTTGGCACAGTAATTATGTGTCCTAGGTTCGATTCCTGGTCGGGTTAAAATATGATTCATGTTTTCACACACGGTAATATGCTTATTTGATTATTGTTGATACCCAATTAGATTGGGAATTAAATTGAATGCGAAAACGAAGCCACGAGCGAGGTTGGGAGAAACTATGATATGAACATAAAGGCATTCAGATAGAATGCGTTCATTCCTAGTATAGCAGTTAAGCTATAAGGTTGGTTTCTCTTTTAGACCTTCTGTGGTGTAGTTGGTAGAGCCTTTGAACAGTAATTATGTGTCCTAGGTTCGAGTACTGGTCGGGTTGAAATATGATTCATGTTTTCACACACGGTAATATGCTTATTTGATTATTGTTGATGCCCAATTAGATTGGGAATTGAATTAAATGCAAAAATGAAGCCAAGAGCGAGGTTGGGAGATATTGTAATATGAACATAAAGGTATTCAGATAGAATGCGTTCATTTCTAGTATAGCAGTTAAGCTGTAGGGTTGGTTTCGCTTTTAGACCTTCTATGGTGTAGTTGGTAGCGCCTTGGCACAGTAATTATATGTCCTAGGTTCGAGTCCTGGTCGGGTTAAATTATGATTCATGTTTTCACATACGGTAATATGCTTATTTGATTATTTTTTATGTCCAATTAGATTGGGAATTGAATTAACTGTGAAAACGAAGCCACGAGTGAGGTTGGAAGAAAATGTAATATGAACATAAAGGCATTTAGATAGAATGCGTTCATTCCTAGTAGGGCAGTTAAGCTGTAAGTTGGTTTCTCTTTTAGACCTTCTGTGGTGTAGTTGGTAGCGCCTTGGCACAGTAATTATGTGTCCTAGGGTTAAAATATGATTCATGTTTTCACATATGGTAATATGCTTATTTGATTATTGTTGATGCCCAATTAGTTTGGGAAAACGAAGCCACGAGCGAGGTTGGGAGAAAATATAATATGAACATAAAGGCATTCAGATAGAATGCGTTCTTTCCTATTATAACAGTTAAGCTGTAAGGTTGGTTTCTCTTTTAGACCTTCTGTGGTGTAGTTGGTAGCACCTTGGCACAGTAATTATGTGTCCTTAGTTCGAGTCCTGGTCGGGTTAAAATATGATTCATGATTATTGTTGATGCCCAATAAGATTGGGAATTGAATTAAATGCGAAAACAAAGCCACGAGCGAGGTTGGGAGAAAATTTAATATGAACATAAAGGCATTCAGATAGAATGTGTACATTCCTAGTATAGCAGTTAAGCTGTAAGGTTGGTTTCTCTTTTAAACCTTCTGTGGTGTAGTTGGCAGCGCCTTGGCACAGTAATTATGTGTCCTAGATTCGAGTCCTTGTCGGGTTAAAACATGATTCATGTTTTCATACACGGTAATATGCTTATTTGATTACTGTTGGTGCCCAATTAGATTGGGAATTGAATTAAATGCGAAAACGAATCCACGAGCGCGATTGGGAGAAAATGTAATATGAACTTAAAGGCATTCAGATAGAATGCGTTCATTCCTATTATAGCAGTTAAGCTGTAAGGTTGGTTTCTCTTTTAGACCTTCTGTGGTGAAGTTGGTAGCTCCTTGGCACAGTATTATGTGTCCTAGGTTCGAGTCCTGGTCGGGTTAAAATATGATTCATGTTTTCACATACGGTACTATGCTTATTTGATTATTGTTGATGCCCAATTAGATTGGGAAAACGAAGCCACGAGCGAGGTTGGGAGAAAATGTAATATGAACATAAAGGCATTCAGATAGAATGCGTTCATTCCTAGTATAGCAGTTAAGATATAAGGTTGGTTTCTCTTTTAGACCTTCTGTGGTGTAGTTGGTAGCGCCTTAGCACAGTAATTATGTGTCCTAGGCTCGAGTCCTGGTCGGGTTAAAATATGATTCATTTTTTCACATACGGCAATGTGCTTATTTGATTATTGTTGATGCCCAGTTAGATTGGGAATTGAATTAAATTCAAACACGAAGCCACGAGTGAGGTTGGGAGAAACTGTGATATGAGCATAAAGTCATTCAGATAGAATGCGTTCATTTCTAGTCAAGAACAGCGAACCCAATGATTCCCATGTAAATTATGGCCAACCCAAATTTTTTCATGTAAAGAAAAGTAAACATTTGGCAAGATATGTTTAATGGACTTATTTATTGACAAATGAACAATTAAACTAACATAATATTCAATTTCCATTAAAAAAATTCTGTCAAAAAACTTAGTTATTGAAAGGATAATGCATGGCGATTGCATTACAGAACCCTGATAACCTGTCAACCATCCATCCATATGAATTGATTTAAAAAACATTGTAGAAAATGCGTCTGCATCCTCGCATATTCTTAATTTTAGCCTTGTGCTTTTTCCATTATAATTATATATATTGTGTGTGAATGCCTGTCCGCGGGTCAAAGAAGTGCAAAGAATGGTTGACAGTTCTGTGTTGGTAGTTTGCATTATGAGCTAGATTTCTGTAAGTTCGCAATTCATCGCTGTGAATACTTGATCCATGTCTCACGATTTTTTCGATTATTGGCAGGAGTGTCTGTTGGTCTCTGTGCTCAACTATTTCCATATACCCATTTGCTGGTGATGTACTAGTATCTAGCAAGCCAAAAACCCAGACTTGCCTATTAGGTGCCCTTCCTCGATGGTGTTTAGGTTTATGTGAAAAGCACGATTCATCAAATGGAACTGTCATCCCAGCTCCACCAAGTTTTATAGGATTAACAAACAAACAAACAATTATTTCCATTTTGTACAATGGTTATTCAACATTAATAGTAACTTATAAGTAGACATGTAATTAAACTAATAAATAAGAGGGTAATACATATAGTTAAATTAAATGTAGCTTTCATAGAAAATAATAATGCTGTAATAAAAATGTTAACAATAATGTTAATAATAAAGTAGTAAGTATGCCACTAGATATAGGATCGTTATTATCGGCATCATTTCCATATTTGTGTTCCTTACAATGAGAATAATTAGTTCTTAATGAGCAGCAACTATTTGTCCAAAAGAAAACTATATAGTTTGCCTTTGAAAGCTGTGAAGGAGGATGCATTTTTAAGATGCTCTGGAATATTATTCCAGAGTGTTGGCCCTTTGATAGTGATCATCTTTGAACCTGCTTCTGTGTTTGTTCTGTGAATAAAGAGCTCACTGCTCTGTCTTGCGTTGGTTAGGTTAAGCTCAAACCGTCTCGTGCACACCTCTCTGAAAAAGTTATTGAAATGTCTGGTACCAACATTTCCATGTCAAGAACAGCGAACCCAATGATTCACATGTAAAGAATAACAAACCCAATAATCTTCTTGTAAAGAAAGCAAACCCTATTGTGAGTGGGTTCGCTAATTTTGACATGATCCAAATATGATTCATGTTTTCACATATGGTAATGTGCTTATTTGATTATTATTGATGCCCAATTAGACTGGGAATTGAATTAAATGCGAAAATGAAGCCACGATTGAGGTTGGGAGAAACTGTGATATGAACATAAAGGCATTCAGATAGAATGCATTCTTTCCTGGTATAGCAGTTAAGTTGTAAGGTTAGTTTCTCTATTAGACCTTCTGTGGTATAGTTGGTAGCGCCTTGGCACAGTAATTATGTCCTAGGTGCGAGTTCTGGTCGGGTTTAAAATGTGTCATGTTTTCAAATATGACAATGTGCTTATTTGATTATTGTTGATGCCCAATTAGATTGGGAGTTGAAGTAAATGCGAAAACGAAGCCACGAGTGAGGTTGGGAGAAACCGTGATAAAAGGCATTCAGATAGAATGCGTTCATTCCTACTGTAGCAGTTATGCTGTAATTTTCGTTTCGCTTTTAGACCTTCTGTGGTGTAGTTGGTAGTTCCTTGGCACAGTAATTGTCTCCTAGCTTCGAGTCCTGGTCGGATTAAAATATGATTTATGTATAGATAGATAGATGGATAGATAGATAGAAAAATACACAACATGGGTGCGCGCGCGTGTGGAAAGTTAATTTTTTTTAAGCCTGAACACCAAAAAAATGACCAGTAATATACTCAATAAACTTTCCCGTTACATATTAGTTACACAGTGGAGAAATTATGAAATCAATCAGACTAATTACTCAGTGTCATAGCATACAAATGCTACGTATCCCTGAGTAGAAATCTCTTTAGATATATAATATAAAAATAAATATACGTTAGTATAACATTTGAAATATTTTTTGTCCAAGTATATAATCTGGGCCTGTAAGACATCTTTTGGACCACGGAGGTGGATCTCGGATGCTAGGTTGTGTGATATATGATGTAAAAATGGAAAAGAGGTAATATTACATTTTGCCATTTTCTGTTCTATTTCACTGATGATGATTGTAGTACATAACAGACAATACATAGATATAACTCTTCTGTCCGTCCTCTTCGGGCTCATTTTGTATTCAAGTAATATTTTAAATTATATTTTTAAATTTCTTACTGCATTTCATTCTCTCGGGTATTACTATAATTGTTTTTTACTTTTTTATAGTCATTTTCTATATGAGCGTGCATATTTTCTCAATAAGAAGAATCCTACAGGCCTGAAAATGCGAGGCCGGTGAAGTTATTTAGTATAAAAGTGCTCTCTCTCTCTCTCTCTCTCTCTCTCTCTCTCTCTCTCTCTCTCTCTCTCTCTCTCTCTCTCAGTGATTTAATATGAATGATACGATGACCATCAGTCTTCAGTGGTATAAAAGTTTAGTGTTGCGTAAGGCAGATCTCTCTCTCTCTCCTGTTTTGGGTCAACTCCGCGTACATCCTTCACTTTCAGTTTTGATGATTACTAAATATAATTTTTATTTCCATACTTTGCCAGATTGACGAATCTTTATAGTATTGGACATATTCATCTCATGTCAATTAAAAAGTCACCATTCTTGGACCCAAAGGAAGATATGTATGTATATCTCCCCTGAAAGTGATGATAATAAATGAAAAATAAACTTAGGGAAACTCGTGGATCGTTCGCTGCTCAAGTTGCCAGTTGTTAGATTTTGCATGTTGGGTGATTCTTGCAAATTATGTTTTCATTTTGTTTTACTAACAACGTGCGAACTAAATAATTATATATTGCGGGTGTTTGACGACGACATACTTCATTTGATTTATTTTACCAAAATATGAACTCTAAATCTTGATATGTTGTAAAGTATGATGTTTTTCTTGGGTATAATATTCGGAAGATGTATGTAATAAAAACATGAAAGTTTTTGGAGTTCTAACACAGAAGTCCTCCTCTGTGATGTTTTGCCTAAATCAGGCGCAAATAAACAACGGCTAAATGTCTAGATTAAACACTGTAACACTTAAAAGTTGTTTAAAAGGAAGGTGGTCGTGGGGTTAGGGGAGGATGGATGAGAGGGAGTCAGTGTTGCGAGCAATGACGGCGACAACTGGCAGAGAGAGAGAGAGAGAGAGAGAGAGAGAGACTGGGTTACTGGGAGTGAGCTAGGATGTGCAGCATTTAGAAAGATAGCTCACAGAAGTGGAAACTTGTCTGCGAAATTGCTACAGCGTAAAGCAAGCTAGAATAAGTAGCACGTAAATAATAGCTTCTGATGCTAAATAATAATGAAAATTATTATTATTATATATTATTATTATTATTATTATTATTATTATTATTATTATTATTATTATTATATGTAGCAGTAGTAATAGTAGTAGTAGTAGTAGTAGTAGTAGTAGTTGTAATAACAGTAGTAGTTTTTGTTGTTGTAGTAGAAATACTAGTAGTAGTATGTAATTATAGTAAGACAGACAACTTTTCAAACAATTGTTTGGAGTTAGTATTTTAAAGTATAATACAATAATACTAGATATACTTTGTAAGCAAATATAGAAATTCAGTTAATACATTTTTTTTATGATTTAAACTTTTTCTAATACAAAGCACGTGTGATAATCATTCATTATCTATCCATGCTCTAAGGAAGAGTACACGTTATGTTTATATCATAATTAGGTCGCGTGTATGTAGTATTTAGCCGATACAAAGTCCTTTGCTAAGTATGAGTGTTGGATTATCCACCACTATGAGCGCTGCTGACGTGAGGTCTTGCTGAGCAGGGAGGGTGTCTTCGCGCACGTGTGAGTTATCTTCCCGTCGATATATTCGTTGAGTGTGTTACTGAGGGAGAGAAAGCTGCGGAACCAGACAGTGTGCGATAGACCACGGTGAAGTGACAGAGGCCGACGTTAAGTGTGCCAAGCCCTTTACTTCACCACTGTTGTGTGTTGGCACTTGCATTACTTCCCTTTGGAATAGGATAATTATTAAGTGTGTGGAATGTCTTCGTGATGGAGTTGCCGCGACGATTGCCATGGACTCAGGAGGGTTGGAAATAAGAGTGATATTTAAAGGCAGTTTTCGCTGGCTCAAGGCTCGCCGCGACCCGACCAAGAACCACTTTGTCCGAATTTTTCGGTGGTTGCTCCAGTGGCAGCGATTTAGGATTAACACTTTTTAACTTCATTGTGTGTTGTAAGTGGATATCAGTATTTAAGAATTCGTTAACTTCGTTAGACGTCTTTTAGTGTTCTCTGTTCGATGTTTTGTGTTGATATAGTCCAGAGATTTAGAAAGTAAAAGGAAAAGAGTATATATTCTTTGGGGCCTCCTTGGCTTCGACTTCTCTTTACGTCAGAAGGTAAGTTTCCCCCCCCCTCGTTTTACCTTAATGTTAATTATCCGTTCATTACACAGAATGAGTTTCATGATATTTGTCACCTTTTCGTAGGTGAGACTTATCACGGCTTGAAATTTCACGTCATTTGTTGCCCGTGTCTCGCAAAAAAAACTTTTCTGGCCCTAAGTGAACTCATGTCATTTCATCCAATGTGTTGTTGCATGTTTTATTTATTAGAGCAAATGTTTACTTTGACATCCCAACGATTGACATAAATTTTACTGTCTACTCAATTCATAACTTAAGAGTGAATTAACCTGACTAACCTAACCTGGCTCTATATAATAAACTTTTTATATATATTTCTAATGGGTTGTGAAAGTATACATTTACCATTATTTACCATTAATTGTGGAATGAAAGTTGTGTTAAATGAGCAAATGAATGCCACTTGTGAATAATATGTGCAGTATTATGTTCAAAGTTACACGATAGCTTTGTTTACAATAGCGCGACAGAAATAGTTTGTACCCCAGTTAATCCTATTTAGGTGTGAAAATAACTTGTCTGTCTACTCATAGCACTCTTGAAAGGTTCTTGACATAACAGTCACATTTTTACTTCATAGTTGTATAACTCAATATTTCAGTTATTCTTCAGACTTCTTCAGTCATTACACTATTAGGTGTTAGTAAAGTGTGAACCTTGCACGGCATAATGACATTGATTCTTGATGTTGGAAGCGAGTGCCAGGTCACGTGACGGCGATATTCCTCACGGGTTAATGGCACCATCGGAGTCGCATGGCATTTGGAGAAATATTTATTTTATTATTATTATTATTATTATTATTATTATTGTCATTATTATTATTATTATTATCATCATCATCATTTAGTTATCACCCTTCACCCTATGCTGGCTCAAAGTATTGTTATTATTATTATTATTATTATTATTATTATTATTATTATTATTATTATTATTATTATTATCATCGTCCTTGATGTTGTTGTTTGCTGAGTAAGAAATATAATTATCTCTTTTTAAGCTGCATCTGTACTCTGCACAGGATATCACTTTAGTTGCTACGAGGCTAAAGTTGTAAAATATCATTCTACTTTTGATGTAGCTCTTTTCTCTGTCTCTCTTTCTGAAGCGATTACTGCTGGAGAGCGTCGATATCCATCATCGGGTATAATTCTAGAAATTTGTCATCTGCAATATTGTAAAATATTATTGCAAAGGCAGCTTGGAGTGAATTAATAGCTGACTTTACAAGTGACGGAAAATGAACCCCTGGCTCTTCTAGCCTTGGGTTTTGTAAGAGGGGACCACGGTAGCCTAATGGTTAGAATACGTGACTCGGGAGTTGACAGACGCGTAATCAACGCCCATGGGGCGTTAGGATGGACATTCGGCCTCAGTTCCCCAGCCACCTGTGTCCACCCCCGTCTTAGGTATTAATGGTGACAAATAAAACATAAATACACTTTTTTACAAAATTAGATAAATTAGTAAAAAAAAAAATGACATTCTTTAAAAGTACTTACTGGGATGCATTAGGAAATGGGTAACCTATGCACTTGAGGGGTAATTGGGGGAGTTTACTTCTAGGGGTTGAGTATGTGCTGTGACTCGGCCACCCTCCCAATAAAGGGGATTACGGCCATTGTATGCTTAGCATCATATGTATTCTGATTAACGTATATTTTTATATAGCTTACAGTATTTGTTACCAAAGTATCCAAAGGCTTCAATGTATTAAAGTTTTTAAATGCGGATCAGGTAACCTGGAACACTGGTGTCTACAGGTGTTTTTAGGTGTTCTTCGCATTTTCCTAGTTTTATCAGGTTACACCTGTGTTATCTATAATGATTTGTATAGCCCTTGTTCTTATTACACCAGCAAAGGTCTCCTGTATTCTGAAGTAATTGCTGCCATGCGTCTGTGTCAGTTCCTATTTGCTCATTTCCAGATCATTATATAAAATAGAATAACTTAGAAATCTAAAAGAAATAATTAATAATTTTGTAGTTACGCAAAATCAGAGAAAGTTTACCCACAAGCACTGTGTAAGCGCACCTCGATAACCAAGTGAACATTATTTCAAGCTTTTTTTTATTTATTTCAAACAGCGTTTATTGCTAGCTCTTGATATTTATAAGCTTCTAAAGATGATGGAAAGTATGACGGTTTTTCCTTAATTCAATTCTTGATTTCCTTGCTGAAACGCAATGAATTAACCCCCCCACACACACACACACACCATCTGTAACGAAGTCATGTGGATAGATCAAGTATTGTTCATTGATATTCAGCATTCACTCCATGTAACATCTACAGTGTTTAAATATTGTAGTAATATCTTTCTGTTTATAATATTTCAGGTATCCATTTTCACTTGGCTCCTGATCTTTTCACTGTATAAAATCCACGAAATACAAAAGGTAAAAAAAAAAAATTTCTATCTTATACAGCGCATAGTGTTAGGCCTATTCGTTAAGCCACCATCAACAGTATGGCACCGAGGAGTTTTAGGCCTATAGGCTTCAGAGGGCCACATGAGACACGGCAACAAACGAAGCCGTCGAGATTATTTGAGCACCACTATAATATTCCAATCTTCGGTATTTTGTAGAAATGAATATCTGTCCATTGGCAAACCATAACCCACACTGAGAAGTAAATGATGATACCAAAACGCGAGTAAATAAAATGCCATTGCTTGAAGAAGCTGTACATGAAAATAATAGCTTGCTTATCTCTGTAGTGTTAGAGTACGTGCTTATTCAGAATAATATTTTAGTATGATTTAGGTGCGCCCAGTATATCGTATATATCCATCTGATGAATGGATGCATGCATAGTTTCTCTTATAGAAAAACAATGGTTTCATAAAAGTTATGTTCTCAAGTAAACGAGAGACCTTTAGGTCCTCGATTTCATATTTTAATATAATAGAGACTGTTTGTTATGCATATAATCAACACTTATCTCACCTATCAGTCTATCTTCCATTGGTATTGGTCATAAGTATAAGAAAATTCGTATTCACAATTTGAATAGGCTATCACGATGCCAACAAGATACCTGCGCTATTATGGTATATATGGTTATGTACATCAATAGTTAGTGTAAAGATGAGCAAGTATATAATTAAAAGTGAACATTTATGTATAATAGGGAGTGCCTGCGTGCACACTCCCCATGTACAATTTCGTTAGTGGAACATCCAAGCGCATTAGCAGAAACTATTTCTCTTCAGGCATCGAGGACCTCACGGCATACACAATTTTCGTTGGAGTTGTAGGCCTAAGCGAAGTCATCCTCTGAGAGCCTGTTAAATCCAGCGTCTGCTTGAGTTGCGAAACATGACATTTCCTTCATCGATTTTGTTTTTCTTTTGACACAAACACACACACACACACACACACACACACACACACACACACACACACACACACACACACACACACACACACACACACACTCGTCCCTCACGCCTGGTAGAGATATAAGCAAACATACACTTGCTATAATGTTGTGTGGAAATTATATTTTTTTTTCCTTTAAGTATACGTCGTCTACGGAGTTCCTTATATTTCTAAAAGTAAATATGAAAATGGAATAGAGCAGTTAACACTTTTAAGAATGTTGACGCTATATAACAGATGAAATATTTAACTTGTGTTAATTCATATATATATATATATATATATATATATATATATATATATATATATATATATATATATGTATATATGTAGTGTGTGTGTGTGTGTGTGTGTGTGTGTGTGTGTGTGTGTGTGTGTGTGTGTGTGTGTGTGTGTGTGTGTGTGTGTGTGTGAATTAACACAAGTTAAATATTTCATCTATTATATAGCGTCAACATTCTTGAACGTGTTAACTGCTCTATTCCATTGTCATATTTACTTTTAGAAATGTAAGTGTGATATATATATATATATATATATATATATATATATATATATATATATATATATATATATATATATATATATATATATATATATATATATATATATATATATATATATATATATATATATATATATATATATCACACACACACTTACAGGCATATATATATATATATATATATATATATATATATATATATATATATATATATATATATATATAGATATATATATGTGTGTGTGTGTGTGTGTGTGTGTGTGTGTGTGTGTGTGTGTGTTATTTTTTATTCATTACTTGCGTTTTTTAAATAAACAATCTCTCTCTCTCTCTCTCTCTCTCTCTCTCTCTCTCTCTCTCTCTCTCTCTCTCTCTCTCTCTCTCTCTCTCTCTCTCTCTCTCTCTCTCTCTCTCTCTCTCTCTCTTTCCTCTGACATTGTTTGTTGAATTATTCTCAGGACTGTGCTCTCTATTGCTAATCTTTATGTAATTAAAAAAAATTTTTTTTTTGTTAAAATAGAGGGACATAATTGTCTTGCGAATGAGTTTCGCTTATTTTCATAACATTGCCCTTTGGTTTGGCCGGCATAGGTGGTCTGTTTCAGAAGTATAACGGTGGGACTTTTTCTCAACTTTCGACAATTTTAACGGTGCTGATGTAGTGTGCGGTCTACTGAGACATGTCTATATTCTAAACGTGTAGACAATAATATTTAATATCATATTAGTTTATTTTCTTAGTTATGAAAAGTCATGGAATGATGGTAAAGGGTGGGTGAGTTGAGGTTGAGGGGTGCAAGAAACTAATGGGTATAGACCTTACACTAAAGTGACGCAACTTTAATTTTCTTAGTCAATGTCCTTTATATTTCTAGGTTTATAACCTTTCCATTCGTCATATTGATTTTTTTTGTATTTTCTCTTTGTGTTGACAGATTCTCATGGCGGCATTAGGCTTAAAAACTGCTAGGTAGGCTACGCTGGTCTGAACCAATTCATCGAAGACCGGCAACGCACTGTTAAGGTCAATGTCGCATGCTAATTCAACACAAAAGTAGGCCTAACTCGTACCAGTAGCGTAAAGTGATAGGCCTATAGTTATGAGATGGGGTGATTGAGTCATTGTGGATACTACTCTTTCCCGCGTATCTATTTACTCGTGTAGGAAAATCGATATAAGGAGTGTCAGATACTGAATTATCTGAGATTCTTAAGCATCGATAATTAGTACATCAGGTTATTGAGAGTACAGTTTATGTGTGGTGAAACTATATACAAGTTACGGCACAATAAAACTCGAATTTGAGAGAAGGATGGATCATGAAAAAATAAGATACCCTAAGACGATCCATGGTTTTATATTGCACAGGGCCACCGCCACGATAAGGTTGTGCGTCCGTTCCCATCTTGGCATTCTGCCAAATGGTCAATAACTCCGTCTTTTCCTTTCGTTTCCTCGTATTGTACATACGTATGGTGTCGCCGAATCTTTCTTTGCTTTGGGTCCTTCTCGGGCAAAGGAATGGGAAGAATGTTTTCTGTATCTCCTGTTGCTGTTTTAGGGTGAATACTCCATAGTTCATTCAACTAGTAGGAGGATTGGTAGATAATTTTACACTATTGACTAGTACTGATGTTCCTAGGTAAATTTATTTAATTATATTTTTTTCTTGTAACCCTTGAATCCACTTTCAGAATTTTAAACTTTTATCTATTTTTTATTATAACCCTAATACTACATTCAAAACTCACTCTCTCTCTCTCTCTCTCTCTCTCTCTCTCTCTCTCTCTCTCTCTCTCTCTCTCTCTCTCTCTCTCTCTCTCTCTCTCTCTCTCTCTCTCTCTCTCTCTCTCTCTCTCTCTCTCTCTCTCTCTCTCTCTCTCTCTAAGTTGATAAAGCAGAGGGAAAATGACAACTTGTTTACTACCGAAAAACCTTTGGGATTTTATATGGATTTTCCTGCAACATAACATAAATCTGATCATCAAAAAGAAAAACTGAACCCCCCCCCCAGTCTGCCACCCAAAAATAATTATGAGAATGGATTATTCCTCCAGAATCGTGTGTGTTTGTGTAGATTTATTCGAGAATATTAATACAGTATATATATATATATATATATATATATATATATATATATATATATATATATAATATATATATATATATATATATATATATATATATATATATATATATATACTGTATATATATATATATATATATATATATATATATATATATATATATATATATATATATATATATATATATATATATATATATATATATATATATATATATACTGTATATATATATATATATATATATATATATATATATATATATATATATATATATATATATATATATATATTATATATATATATATATATATATATATATATATATATATATATATATATATATATATATATATATATATATATATATATATATATATATATATGGGTGGAGTTACCTTTAAACTCGCTTCCCCATGTATGGATTCTTGGTCAGAACTCTTGTCATATACTGCCTTGTGGTTGCGTAGCTCGATAATGACACTACCTCATTGTGACTGCTCCTTGAGCGTAAAGTGAAATATTAACTTCATCATTTCTGGAATATGAAAGCAACAAGAGTGGCGTCTTTCGTTTTCCTACCCTTCCGCACACCGATTTAGGTTTAACGAGCAGCACACTTACAGAAATGGCAAGACATTAGTGAAACCAACGCCATATTGATTGGGCTTGGGCATGGGGACAGGGTCGCATATGCCTGCTGTGTATTTCTTGCTTTTGAAAACTACTACTGCTGCCACTGCTAGTTTTAATACTGCTAATGATAATAATATGAATTAGGTATTGTAAATAAAACTGTATCAGGGTACTTGATTTTATGGCTAGTAATTATTATTATTATTATTATTATTATTATTATTATTATTATAATTATTATTATTGTTATTATTATAATTATTATTATTTTCTTTTCCAAGCACGTCTTTGGGATATAACCTTTAAATTCCTCTCCTTCTTCTTGGTTGTTTCTGGTATTGGGGAGTGATCGTATCATGGTCTTATTTGCATTTGTTGTAGAGAGAGAGAGATGTTTTCCTGGGAGAAGATTTATCGTCTTCGGTCTCTTCTCCAATTGGCTTGCGATTCTCCAGTACGTTTTACTTATTGGTTAAAGAGGTATAAAAATTGAGATGGGTCTTATCAAAGTACCAATCACGATTTTCGTGTCTTTTATTTGCTTCGGCGAATCTTTCCAGGTGGACATAATCATTATTGGCAGATATTTCTGCCAATAATGAAATGTGCTTGTGAATTCACGATGAGTATTCAATAGTAACATTTTAATTATTGGTGTAGGCTGGGCCATTTTCAGAAATGTGAGAATGTACAAACGCTTAAACATACTCATTAATGGGTAGATGTTTGCTACATGATCATTGTTGTAATATGAACTTTCGTCTGCATTAAAATTTAAGCGTTTTCATTGCTGGTGGATGTATCAGACATTTAAGGCATGTAATAAACATTCATTGAGTAATTAATGTTAGTGTAACCTTATATTTGGAAATTCATTCATGTTATTATTCTGAATATATAGTAAATATTTTAATCCTGATTAAGCTGCAGATCATGATTATGTTCTTTTCAAGGTGTGCGTTGCAATAATTCTTTAATTCAGTCACTGGGGTAGCAAGCAAAGCCATGATCAATGGAGAACATCCGGCCAAAACTGTAATAACCTTCAATAGGCTAGCAAGACACTACGACCTTATATGCTCGCGAGAATACATACGTACATACACAGTGGCCCCAAGCCCCCATTGTAAGGGAGTGGCTGAGTCAAAGCACACATAAGCACCGTGAGCCAAACTCACCTCGATCACTCCTCATAGTTCCTTGGGGATAAAAATGGTTGCCGCAATTTCCCCACGCCATCGTGCTTGGGTCACCCGCATGATAAGTGAGAATAGCCACTGATAAAAATTATTATAGTATTAGGATACATGTACTTGGATATTTTTTTTTACATGAAAACTCCAAGACGATCGATACGGTATATCCTTTGACAATCCCATCTGATGGCGCATAAAATAAGTATGCTGAATTGACAGGGCCATTTGAGAGTCACCTTCACTCTCTCCTTATCGGAACTTGGTTTTTGTGAGTTGTTTCACATCTACTTTGGGGGAGCTGATGAGGTAATCTCCCTGGTAGTAGTTGGATGTCGGTCCAGCGACATACAAAGGGCGATTGTTAATGAACCCAAGTCTCTTAGGATTGTCAAATATCTATAGTTAAGCGTATTTTATATATACCACCTTATCATTTGAAAGCATAATTTATGCCAGCGTAGAAAATTAGTAATATTTATTCGACCTGAACAAAGCGAAATACATTTGCTTTCTTCCGAAGACGTGTTTGTGTCGGGTGTTCTTTCTCCATCCATTATCCTTTCCTTGGGAAATTACTCCGTTATGACTTACAGAGTCTTTCGATCGAATTTATTTGAAAAGTTCAGTCATCCAGACTGACTTATCTTGGAAGAGTCAGTGACCGGTAATCAGGGTATAGATTCATTTTATACCAGAAATAAGAATATGTCCCCCACACACACACTTTTTACGTAAGATGGCTAAATCCAGCCAGTTTTATTTCATAGCAAACGGCTTAGACCTTATTTGTGAGAGATCTTGCCTTTACATTACATATAATATGTTGACAGATGTAAGACGAATCCATTGACATTTTTAGGATGTGCATTATACATTGGAAAATAAAGGGCCTTTCTTACACACTTTATTATCGAAATAAAACAATAATAAAGATGTAGAAGAGGAACATTAACACTAATAACAATAACAGCTAGAAGGTTGAGTTCCGTAGAATGTCTCTGTCAAGATCCTCACAATTTTAAGTAGAATGGTGGAAAAACTATTATCAGATGTCTTCATTTTGTTTTCGTCACTGCGACTTTCCGTTTGAATTGCAAATGACAAGCGTATTAGCTAATATGTCTCTGCTCGTCTGAGACGTTGATGAAATGAGTGAAATGAGAGAAAGGACAGAGTTTAGCTCTAAGATTATTTTGGATTCAGTTTGTATATGTGTGTGTATGCGAGAGAGAGAGAGAGAGAGAGAGAGAGAGAGAGAGAGAGAGAGAGGAGAGAGAGAGAGAGAGAGAGAGAGAGAGAGAGAGAGAGAGAGAGAGAGAGAGAGAGAGAGAGAGAGAGAACCTGAAGCCTTGAATAATTATGCTGCCCTTTTGGCGTTTTCATTTTCTGAAGACATATTTGAAAAAATACATTTCTTTGAAAGACATTCTGGGCCGGTACACAACATCAGATCCACCCATCCATATACCAAAGCCATATTCCCCCTTTTAAGGAGGGTGGCAGAGTCAAAGAAAATACTTTGACTTTTTGTGGGAAGTAAATACAGAGGAGGGAATATCCAGTCCCCTCACTCCACCATTAGATAAAAACCAATTATTCAGAAATTCCCTACACTAATTATGTCACTTTCCATTCCTGATTATGTACTTGATCGCCTTGTCTTGTTGATGTGAGGAAATTTATATTTAAATACTATCCGATTTTATACCTATGTGCTATATAGTGTTTGATAATTACACATATTTTATGTAGGCGAATTTTTTTTTTCACCTTATCATAGTTCAATGATCCAAGTAGACGGTTTACTGGTTAGAGTAGACTATTCAGTTGTCTTAATTTCAGACAATCTGTTGTTCTGGCGAGCACCAATGGAAAAATAAATATTATACGGAAGTTCAGTTTTAGTTCAATCCTTAGTTCTGAAATTACTGTTTTCTGCTGATAGCCTTTTTCATGATGCTATAGACATCCAGTGACAGCAGTGAAAACTAGTTTTGGAACCTTGGCCCGATTTCTTAAGCAGTGTAAACCGAGGATACCATGTTGTTAGTTAGCTAGACACGCAAATGGATTTCATAAACGCATCTGACGCGGTTCTGTGTATGGCTAGGATCTCTGCGGGATCCTAGCCATACACAGAATCGCGTCAGATGCGTTCATGAAATCCATTTGTGTGTGTGTCTTGCTAACTAACAATATGGTATCCTAAGTTTACACTGTTTAAGAAATCGGGCCCTTGTCATATATATATGACGTCACAGCTGTAAGTTTTGAGTGCGGAACAGACGAGGAAATATGAGAGACCATGCATGGGGGTAAATCAGTTCCTCTGCAAGCTGTGAATTGAGAATCACTTACATATCATTTTTGCTGCTCTTCCCATATAACAAAGTGATGTATTCGAATAAATAGAATGGTGTCTTGTTGACCATGACATATTGCTAAAATATTCTACCCTATGGGAGATACAGCTCCTTCAGTTCAAACATTTTCGTAGAAGTATTGATAAAGTTTATGGAAACTATTGTAATATTTTTATCCATAGTCTCCGTGGCAAAATGGTAGCGTCTGCGACTCTGAGGCGGCAGGTCGAGGGTTCGCGCCCCGTCACGGACTGAGGTTAGTAAGGGCATACACTCTGGGTAACGATTACATCTGCCAAAACAAGTCCTGCGTAAGAAGGCAACCGTCCTAGCCCTTAGTAGAAAAGGGAGTTCGTGACGTAAAACCGAATCCATTGTAATATTTTTATCCCATTTATCACCGTTTTGTTAGTCTTAATATTCATTTTCATTTACTGCATGTTTGGATTGCTTAATGCTTTTTGTTTACCTTCCTCGGTCCCCTCCTCACCCCTATATACCTCCTGTATCTCATATTTCATGTTGTATTCAAACTTATGTATTATGGGGTATTCTTAACATTAGAAACTGTTTCCAGGACGATTCCGGTCATATTCTCCAGAAGTGGGTGATTTTTCTGAAAGGTTATATATATATATATATATATATATATATATATATATATATATATATATATATATATATATATATATATATATATATATATATATATATTTTTTTTTTTTTTTTTTTTTTTTTTTTTTTCCCTCCAGTACTTTTTTAACCTAAAATTACTGTGAGCCTTTATTTGAGAATAGTCTTTGGTATTCAATTATCGAAATCATCTGACACTGGACTGGTAACGACGCTTTAATTTAGATTACGTTACAGCTGTAGAATATTAGCTTCATATTTCAGTGAATCTAACCCCTAGGCTGTTGTTGGTTTATGTTTATTGTTTTTCGTAGCTCCTATTATTAGTTTTCCACCGTTAGGCCTATCCGTAACAATGCTCCTCCGGGTTCTGTGTTCATGTTATCGTCTGTTTATGAAAAGCTTAAAACAGCTGTATCTCATGATACATCAGCTTGCATGCAGCTGTTTGCCTTTACGATAACGTAGATACCAAAGGCCGTTTCCATATCACTTTTCAGTAATTATATTATGAGCTACTGGTGAGGGATCATATTACTGTCATCCTCTTTTTATATATATATATATATATATATATATATATATATATATATATATATATATATATATATATATATATAATATATATATATATATATATATATATATATATATATATATATATATATATATATATATATAATATATATATATATATATATATATATATATATATATATATATATATATATATATTTTTTTTTTTTTTTTTCACATTGCCTGCAGATCCTGTTTTTAATATTTTTTTTTTTATATGCAGAATTTTCTGTAGTTCACACTATTTTAGACATGTATAGTTGGTTTGACTCTCACTTCTGAAGTAGCTTTTGTGGGTTTATATTATTTTTAAGGTAAATCATAAATTGATTTAGAAATAAAAAGTAGTCTTGGAATCACGTACAAATATTTATGCATCGGTAAAATGCTTTGGTCTGAATGGACGGACCCTTGGTACAGACGAGGCAGTTGTACATGAGACCCACAACTTAGGTTTCTCGCTAGAGATCTAAAGAGCTCTAAATAATTAGGTGTTGAGTGGGCATTTCAAGCAGAATTGGTAAATGAATTGTCTTCATAAGTGCAATCTGGGCCAGTAAATTAGGCTATTCAAGTAAATGGTTCATATGTGTGTGTTTGTGTAATATAGTTATTCTTTTGGTACTATTTCTTGAAGTGATTAAAGTATTGCATATAACACGCTCTCTCTCTCTCTCTCTCTCTCTCTCTCTCTCTCTCTCTCTCTCTCTCTCTCTCTCTCTCTCTCTCTCTCTCTCTCTCTCTCTCTCTCTCTCTCTATATATATATATATATATATATATATATATATATATATATATATATATACATACACACACACACACACACACACATACATACTATATATATATATATATATATATATATATATATATATATATATATATATATATATATATATATATATATATATATATATATATACACACACACACACACACATATACATACTCCCACATACCCAAACTCTCTCTCCTCTCTCTCTCTCTCTCTCTCTCTCTCTCTCTCTCTCTCTCTCTCTCTCTCTCTCTCTCTCTCTCTCTCTCTCTCTCTCTCTCTCTCTCTCACACACACACACACACACACACACACACACACACACATAAATACTGGGTCAGAGAGCATTATAATAACTGTTGTATACAACCCACCAAGGAACCAAAATAGGCTTGAAATTTATGAGGAATGTCATATAGGTACGATTGAAGTCATAAACTCAGTTGTTAACATGGCGCGGGAGAAAAAATGTAGGATTTTGATTATGGGAGACTTTAATCATAAAGAGATAGATTGGATAAATCTTGACCCACACAGTGGTGAGGACTCATTTGGGGCAAGATTCCTAGATTGCGTACAAGGGAATTTCCTACACCAACATGTAATGGAACCAACAAGAGCCAGGGGTGGGGATGAGCCATCACTACTTGATCTAGTGTTCACAGATAATGTGTTGGATATTGAAAATATTGAGTATGAACCACCAATTGGAAAGAGTGACCACTGTGTGTTGTTGATGGAGTATATCATTGAAGACATTCTTCCTGAGAGTAGAGGCACCGAGGACATGAGGAGGAACTATCCGAAACAACAATGCAACCACTCTTGAAAATCTGCTACTTACTCTACGAGAGTACCGTGAGCTTAAAAGTGATGTCCGAACTAAGCACTTTCAAAACTTCCTACAGTCTATCAATGCTCATACGAGTAGTTCTAAAATCTGGCAGTCAATTAATGCTCTGGTTGGCAAAAACATCAGTGTGTCACAAACAAATGATTCCCAAACTCTTGCTGAAGAACTTCTCTTACAATACTCTAAGACATCTTCCTTTGAAAACCTTCCTTGCGATATTCAACAACGATTAAGAAATCTTGACTTTGAAAGAATGATGAACATAGAATTATCCTGTGCAAGAACAATGGAAGAGGACAGATTCATTGACTACATAACCAAAAATGAGTTGGACTTTGCTCTCTCCCATGGGAAGAGCACCTCTCCGGGTGAGGATGGCATTACGTACCAAGTAATCCGAGATCTTAATGATGATATTTGTAATGGTATTAATCCAATTCAGTTTTTATTCAGCACTATTTATAATGAGGGCACACTTCCAGAACAATGGAAAAAAAGCATTATTATTCCAATTCCAAAAAAAGAAAGTACAAAATTAAGACCTATCTCTCTGACATCCTGCTTCTGCAAAGCCTTTGAGAGAGTCATTCTTAACAGACTTGATTTCACACTCGAGGGAAAATTATCAAATAATTTGTATGGATTTATGAAAGGAAAAAGTACCAAAGACTGTTTTGTAGAATTTATGAATGTTGAGCACTGCTCTGAAGTCACTGTTTTTCTAGATTTGCAAAATGCCTTTGATATTGCAAATAGAACCGTTATTTTGGATCATTTAGCAACTTTAGGGGTCAAAGGTAAACTACTGCAACTAATTAGATGCTACCTAAGTAGTCGAACCTCTAAAGTGTACTATAAAGGATATCTTACTTCCAGCGAAAAGGAATTTACACTGGGAACTCCTCAGGGAGGAGTTCTGTCTCCCCTTCTCTTTAACATCTTAATGGATAAGCTTCTCAAGTCTCTCAGACTACCAAATGATGAATGCACCATCATATGTTATGCAGACGACATATGTATAAGGGCACCTTCTGCCAATGATATGCAAATAATACTTAATGACTTTTCTCAAGTATCAAAAGACATTGGTCTTGTCATTTCAACTCCAAAAACAAAGTACTTTTCCAGTATCTCGCAAGAGCCTCACCTTGTATTAAGCAATCAAATGGTTAAGGTGTGCGAAAATCACAAATATTTGGGAATACCAGTTCCTTCTCCCCCTCACACAGAGTATGTCAAAGATTTGTGTGAAAGACTGCAACAGAGACTCAGACCGTTAAAGCTTCTTGCCAATAGGGTATCTGGTGTTGGAATTAACATATGCCGAACTTTCTATCTCGCATATGTCAGGTCATTAGTCGACTATCACACCCTGCAGCTCTGTACTATGACTACCTCTATCTTAAGACCCCTAGAAAAAATTCAGAACAAAGCTATGAGGATTATTCTTGGCTGCCCTATGAGCACCAGAATTATAAATATGCAACATGAATTAAACCTCCCACCTTTGATAGAACATATCAAACAGTCAGCTGTGATATTTGGAGTTAAACTAGCGAAATCAGCTCAGCCTCATCCATGTAATGCTGGTCATTTGCAAGGGCCGCAGTCAGCGCCAACAATCATTAAATCACTAATAAAAAGTAACATACAGTATGAAAGACAAATTCACCCCAAAGTATTTAAGCTTATAACCAATGAGACAAAAAAACATAATGTAACACTCTTTACTGAGAGTGGTCCTGAACGATTAATAAATCCTTGCAAGAGGATTGGGCCAGAAATTCTCTTTCCAATATTATCATCTGGTCCGAATGTTGCTCCAATTATTAAAAAACATCAATGGTTAGATGAAATTGAAGCCTTTATTGAAACTAGTTTCCCAACTAACAATGAAACACTCTGCATTTACACTGATGGGTCTCACACAAGCAGTGCAGGAGGGTCTGGGTGCAGCATTGTAGTTTATGAAAATTTTGAAGGGCAGCAAATATTTGACAAAGCACTGAGTATGCCAAAATGGTCATCAATCACCGAATGTGAAATTGTTGGTCTAAAACTTGCTATTGAACATGTTCTCAGTGCTAGGAGAAATGCTATCATATTCTGTGACTCGCAGAGTGCGCTTCTGTCACTGAGATCATTAAAAAGCTCCTACAAAACTCACATGGCTGAAATTCAAGAGGCTCTTATTGATTGCGCAAAACTTAAACTCCAAGTTAAGTTTTCATGGGTACCCTCCCATGTTGGGATAGTAGGTAATGAAAAGGCTGACAGGCTGGCAAAAATGGCAACTGAGAGTTCAGTGTCTGAATCTATAACCACACTGACTCAGTTTAAAACAATGTTGTATAATGAGATTATGGAAGAGCAAGAACTTTCTACACTCACACAACATGTAAGCAGCTGTTCGATCCAACATTATGAAAACTTCAGAAGGCTGAGACACAAATACAGCATGGGTAAAATGCTTACAGGTGACTGTGATAGAGTTGCTGCCCGTATAAGACTTGGTTATAGAAATATATGGGAGGTGAATTGCGAGAAAACTGGTAGAAAGCACCCAGAACACTCAAAATGCCATTTATGTGAGTGTGAAGGGGGCAACAATTTAGTACACTACATTGCAGAGTGCACAAAGCTTAAGGACTTCAGACCTCTTGGCCTGAGCTACTTTGAACTTTGTGTGCACTTTTGCAACCCAGAGAACTTATATCCTGTACTTAGTGTATACCCAACGTTGAAAATGTAATTCTTTTACCCTCTTCTCCGTCTACATCTTTTCCCACATTTATGTGGGGTCGATGTTTCTGGTCAGTTTTCTCCATTTATTTCTGTCCCATACCTCATCACCCAACAAACCTTTAGACCTCAGATCATCATTGATGCAATCCATCCACCTACGCTTTGGTCTCCCTCTCCTTCTACCCTGTATATCCATTTCCATCACCCTCCTCCCAACATACTGTTCATCCCTTCTAACGACATGACCATACCATCTTAGTCTACTTTCTTGTATATTATCTGATATTTCTATAACTTTGAAAAAAAAAAAAAAAAAAAAAAAAGAAAAGAGGGGTGGAGGGAATACCTCTCTCTCTCTCTCTCTCTCTCTCTCTCTCTCTCTCTCTCTCTCCTCTCTCTCTCTCTCTCTCTCTCTCTCTCTCTCTCTCTCTCTCTCTCTCTCTCTCTCTCTCTCTCTCTCTCTCTCATATGCCTTTTTATATACATAAGCCACTTTTCCCCTTATAAGGTGAGTGGCTGAGTAAAGGAATAATGCTCTGACTTTCTGGGAAGAGAAAGTACAGAGAAGGGTTCTTTCATTCCCTTCGCTCCGCCCCACTTAGTCTACTCTTACGACACGCAGGGGAACATGGAGGAAGTATTCTAACCCCCTCCCTCAAGAGCTCATATGTATGTATATGTGTGTACATGTGTGCATGTATGTGTATATGTATATGTATGTGTATATGTATTTATATGTATATATGTATGTATATGTGTATATGTATATGTATGTGCATGTCTATATGTATCAATAATTACTACTTTTGATTCATAACTCTATCTATATACAAAAGCTGTAGTAATGATGATGGTAATAATAATAATAATAATAATAATAATAATAATAATAATAATAATAATAATAGTAATAATAATAATGATAATAATAATAATAATGATAATAATAATAATAATGATGATAATAATAATCATGATGGTGGTAGCAATGGTTGTGATAATAGTGATAATGGATTAATTGACGTAATTCTCTCTCACGTACATAATTTGAAGGGTGGAGAGGGGGAAAGGCTTTCAGTCTTTCTCTTTCTTTTCCTTCCAAATTTATCCTCCATTATATGGCACTGTGTTTATGTGTATGTATGTATGTATGTTCAGGTTTATATGTGTACGTATATGCAATTAAGTACATGCACTTTCCTCTGCTGTGTTACCCTCAGATGACAATGATGTGTATGAGTATGCATGGATGTGTCTTTATCTGTAGTAAGGACGAATAACTCCTTTTGCTGAAATGAATACCACAAACTCACCTCTCTCTCTCTCTCTCTCTCTCTCTCTCTCTCTCTCTCTCTCTCTCTCTCTCTCTCTCTCTCTCTCTCTCTCTCTCTCTCTCTCTCTCTCTCTCTCTCTCTCTCTCTCTCTCTCTCTCTCTCTCTCTCTCTCTCTCTCCTTGATATGTATGGCTATGAAGCCCCAGTGGTGTTTCTATTGCTCATCTAATTAATGCATGCATATATATATATATATATATATATATATATATATATATATATATATATATATATATATATATATATATATATATGTGTGTGTGTGTGTGTGTGTATGTATGTGTATATATATATGTATGTACCTACTTATTATTCTAACCTGAAAATTGTTATTCTATATCTGCTTCAAATTGTCTGCAGTAGTACTGTTGAAAAGTGAAACGAATTTTAATGATAGCACTCAACAAGGGCTATTGAAAATATTGTCACAATGATTACTCTTCAAGTACTCTTCAATTATTACACTATATTTTATTATTAATTACTTGCTATGATATTTTAAATTAATTGCAAATTCTATTAGTATGTTATTTATACATAACCACATAGATTGTAATGTTATCAACTGCAATATGACTGGGAGTGCCCATGTGCACATGTCCCCATGTACAGTTATCTGAATAAATAAAAAAAAATAAATAAATAAATCCGAAAGGAGATTACATCAAAATGAATGAGCTTTTTGCAGTTATTGACTGGAGAACCTTATTTTACAACAAATCTGTACAAGAAATGTATGACATCTTTTGTGAGAAATATGGGAAGATAGTAGATTGCTGCATACCTGTCACCAAAGTAGGTGTAATTCATGCCAGAGAGAAATGGTTCGATAATGGGTGTAAAAGAGCTAAGGAGTGGAGAGACAAATGCTGGAAAAGGTATAGGAGGAGAAAAAACATAAATGCCTGGCAAACCTACAAAAGAGCAAGAAATGACTACCTAAGTAAAAGGAGAGAGGCAGAGAGAGATTATGAGAGGGACATCACCAGGAAGGCTAAAGAAAATCCCAAGCTTTTCCACAGCTTTATCAGAGGAAAACTGAAGGTAAAAGAACAGGTTTTAAGGCTAAAGAGAGCGGATGGAAGCATCACTGAGACGGACGAAGAGATCTGCAAAGAATTGAACAAGGAGTTTCAGTCAGTATTTACAGTAGAAAATACCCCACCCCCTCAGATTGCAGTGATAGAAGCTCAAGGGCCGGTATTAGAGAACATCAACCTTACAGCCACAGAGGTATGCAAAGCGCTGATGGATTTAGATGTTCATAAAGCTACAGGTCCTGATGACATATCCCCTCATGTGCTTAAAAAATGCGCAAACACAATATCAGTGGCACTAAGTATCATATTTAAGGAGTCACTGGAGTCGGGGGAGATTCCAAGATGCTGGAAACAAGCAAATGTGATACCTATCTTCAAAAAGGGAAGGAGGGATATGGCTCTGAACTATAGACCAGTTTCCTTGACCAGCATAGTTTGCAAACTTATGGAGAAACTACTAAGGAAACATATCTCTCTTCACTTGGAATCCTTCAACTTTTTGTCAGTGAGGCAACATGGCTTCAGAGAAGGAAGATCAACAGTAACAAAGTTATTAGAATTTTGTGATGAGGTAAGCCAAATCTTACAGGAAAGAGAGGGCTGGGCAGATTGCATATTCCTAGACTTCCAGAAAGCGTTTGACACTGTTCCACATGGGAGACTTATTAGGAAGCTGCAATCAATGGTTAGAATAGGTGGAAATGTCTTGGAATGGATAAAAACTTACTTAGAAGAAAGGGAACAGAGGGTTAGAGTAAGACACTCAGTGTCTGAATGGTGAAGAGTTAGTAGTGGAGTTCCACAGGGTTCAGTTTTAGGGCCACTTTTGTTCCTTGTATATGTAAATGACCTACCAGAGTCTGTAAATTCATTCATGAATATGTTTGCAGATGATGCAAAGATTGTGAAGAAAGTAAAAAACGAGAACAATGGTAGAGAACTTCAGGAGGATCTAAATAATCTGCATGAGTGGTCAGAAAAGTGGCTAATGAAATTCAATACCTCAAAATGTAAGGTAATGAGAATGGGTACAAGTGCAAGAAGGCCCAAGCTTGACTACTCGGTGGCTGGAGTACAACTTCAAGAGACAGAAAATGAGAGAGATCTAGGAGTAAACATACTGGCAGATTTGTCTCCAGAAATACATATAAATGGCGTAGTAAGGGCAGCATATGCATTCTTATCAAATGTAAGGGTAGCCTTCAGGCACATGGACAAGGAAATGTTCAGAAATATTTATGTAACCTATGTGAGGTCAAAACTCGAATATGCAGCCCCCTTTTGGAATCCGCACTTGAAAAAGCACATAGCTAAGCTTGAAAAAGTTCAAAGACATGCCACGAAACTGGTGCCAGAAATACGCAATCTCGGTTATGATGAGAGGCTGAGGGAATTAGACTTGCCATCACTCGAAGCTAGAAGAGTAAGGGGGGATATGGTGACAGTCTTTAAATTCCTTCATGGTTATGATAGAGTGGATAGGGATCGATATTTCGATATGGCTGGCTCTAGAACTAGAGGTCATAGTTTGAAGCTTCGTAAGAAAACTTGTTTGCAGGATGTAAGGAAATACTTTTTCAGTGTAAGAGTAGTTGATAATTGGAATTCGCTAAGCGAGGAGGTAGTTAATGCTATCTCAATCCATAGTTTTAAGGACAGGTATGATAAGTATCACTAAGTCTAAAAATGGAACCGATCAGGAGACGGGAAGATACGAGCTTTGGGCTCTTTCCCGTAAACACAATTAGGTAATCACACACACACACACACACACACACACACACACACACACACACACACACATATATATATATATATATATATATATATATATATATATATATATATATATATATATATATATATATATATATATATATATATTAAACACTTCTGACTCTGCTAAAATGCCACAATGTCCGTAACTGGCAACTCAGACGCCATTTTTTTCCTTGATAGTGAGCAGGCTTTCTTGGCAATCATTACCGGTATAGTGAGCGATTGAACTTACTACCTCAAAGTCATGGAGAATTTTCACAATTTTGCAAAACACAAGACACAATGCTGATATGATACATACTGTTTGTAATTAGTCCCAGAGCGTACCTGATGAAGAAGAAAATGTTTGAAGAACAGCGAGTCACCAGAATTATGCCCTGACGCTCTTCCTGAGGGTGCCAAGTGGAGAAGTACTTTTTCTTTTTCTTTTAAGAGAGACAACTTGCGTGGTAAATAAATATCAGCCAGATGTTCTCATTGTTATTATAGCCTTCTTTTTTCTTTCCTATATATAAACGTGTTATTTTTAAACTTGATTAAGTAAGAGCTTTATTTTTTCTGATTCGGTTCAAACTGTTGTATTGATACAATAAATATAAGCCCTCTCGTGTCCGACATGACTCTGCAGCAAAAAAAAAATAATAATAATTTTAAGCATATTGCTTAGTTTTGATTAAAAATGTGTCGAATATAATTGTGTTTTTTATGTCGTTTATGTGTTTTGTTTGTTCACCCTAAAGTTGTGCTTCATGCGTATGTTTTTTTCAGATGACGTGTAGAATTAGGTATGTAAATAACGCCAGAAGTTGTCTGTAAGTGTGGGGGCATTTCTCTGTATTTACTACACTGTATAAGTTATCGCAGCTTTCAGAACCGTGACTCTGAGTGCAGCAATGATCATTATTTTTTAATTGAGCAGGTGAGTAGCTGATTTTTTCATTGTCATTCATTGCTCTGCATATGCCAAAATACTTGCACATGATAGTATTATTGTAACATGATTTATACCATTTGGATCCGAGAGAGCTTATAGTTATTAAAGGAAAATTAAGCTATTTTGTCATTGCGTAGGCAACTGATATTTTTGTATTTCTAGTGTTGTGTAATAAGAGGTGATTGATGCCATCCTGAGCTTAGCACTTGACGTGAGGTGATTTTCAAATTTTCTTACTTTCACCTTCAAGAGCATCTTGTCATTCACGGCTACTGCTTGACTGACTGACTGACGTGGATTTTATTCATTCAAAGCACAGCTATCAAGTTTGTCGCTCAGACTCGCCCCAAACTACTGTAATCCTGTTAGCTCCTGAAAGTTGGCTAAAGAAAAAGTTTCTGAGTAACTTTCAGAAATGGGATCATTCGCGGTTCTGTTAGCTCTGTGGATTTAGAGTGAGTGGAAATAGAGGTGAAAGTGGATCTCTTAAAATATGTAGAAGTAGACCTAGCCTTGTATTGGGCATTTCAACCAGGAGGAAATCATTGATAGGTAAATAGTAGTGGATGTCTGACTCTTGCTGAAGATGAAGCGAGGTGTTTTCAACTAGATTTGAATTATTATTAAGCATTTTTTCGCTGTGTTTGGTCATTACATATTTCTCTTATGTAATATGTTGAATGTTGTAGGTATGTTAAGTCTCCAAAGTTTCACTTTTTCTCTGTATCGATAGCATAATCAAGACTGTATCGTAATCGAGGTTTTATGTTCTAGGACACTTGGAACTGTACTCATATTCAGTCCTTTATTCATTGTTGCTTTTTTGGGTGCGACGCTCCCTGTCGTTATGCATTTGTAATCGATTATTCCGTTCACGGAATTTTTTAAAGCACAATCGGGCGCAGCCCTTGTAATTTGACCCCGCTGTAATGTCGAGGGTATTTGACTGATGGGTCTTTGACATGTTGGTACTGATGTTCTTTTCAACAATTTTCATTTTCCTGATACAAATGCATCGATTTGCTTCTGTTTTTTTTTATTGCACAGTTATTATTATATTATTATTATTATTATTATTATTATTATTATTGATATAATATATTATTATTATTATTATTATTATTATTATTATTATTATTATTATTATTATTATTATATTCATAATCGCGTGCGATGGAAGCTTGTATTTTGTATAGACTTCACGAAGAGCTATTAAATATAGCTTCTGCCCTTGTTGAAGTATGTTTTGAATATAAGTGATTGCCAATAGAATTCCTTGTTTTATCTCACTGAAGAGAAATTTTGATAATTTAATTGATTTTTATAGTCTGTTCCATACTAGCTTGGCCTCTGAGCCACACCTCCATATTTGTCCACTGCAGATAATCCGGTTTGTATTTGTATGTTGACTGTGTTCACAATTCGTAAACAAACACCTTGGAGCTGTGAAAACAGGTGTAGATTGCAAGAGTCGCTTGTGAATAAAAAAGAACGTAGTAGCATCCATCGTGTGGTAGTCCCTATCAGTTCAGCAGGTTAGTGGTGTGTGGAGTCGTTGATAGAATAGTTTCCTTACGAGCTCAAGCATCGATAATGGAAATCACGGCAGATCCGCAGTCCTCTTGTAATTACGAACTAAAGAAGGCTGAAGGGATTTAAGTGAGGGAGAGGAGGGGCTGATGAAACGCATTTATAATTATATGGTTTCAAGCCAAACCTGGAAGCTGATAAAGTATATATATATATATATATATATATATATATATATATATATATATATATATATATATATATATATATATATATATATATAAGTACAAACTGTTAGCATACAGCACTAAATAGTAAGGAAGCCCATCAGTGAAACAAAACTTATAAAACAATGCTATATTTCGGATCCTAACTGGATCCCTTCTCAAGCACAACTTGAGAAGGGATCCAGTTAGGATCCGAAATATAGCATTGTTTTGCAAGTTTTGTTTCACTGATGGGCTTCCTTACTATTATATATATATATATATATATATAATATATATATATATATATAATATATATATATATATATATATATATATATATATATATATATATATATATATATATATATATATCGGTTTGAAAACGTATGTGTTGCAATTGCCAAACTTGTGGTATACCGTTTATTGATAGATCAGTTGATCCTCGATGGCTCGTAATGGATATAATGATGATGATAATTATGATGATGAACCGGATATCTGAAGGGAATCTACAGTAGAGGAGCGTCGGAGACTTTAAAGTTTCAGTTCATTAGTTTCTGAAAAACTTATCGTGTTGGTTAATTAGGTTGATAACGCTACTCATTAGCGAGCTCAATTAGCATTCGTTAATCTTCAGTGGTACTCTGAAATGCCAACGTTATACATAAATAAGTTGATGAATTGATAGGCAACCTTATATATGGGCAGGAGATAGGATTGAATAAATTGCCAGAAGTTCTGTATAAAACTTATGCATTTTCCCTACTTTCATTCTTCCGCTATGTTGTATATTAGATTTGATGAATTTAAGCTTTTTATCTAGGATGTGAACTTTGGTTATAATATCTTATACTTTAAGTTGACAAATAGGAAATGATGTTATTTTTTTTATTTATATTATTAGTCAGCGGAAATATAAAGTAGGTTTGGTTCAGTGTTCTTCCTTAGTTATATGGACCTGATGAGGAAACTGAAGCGTTGTTGATAAGATACCGTATATGAGGAGAGATAAAGTAGTGTTAAAAATAGTTTTGTTTTGAATACAATATAAATACTGCAGTGCAGTTGGAGTGTAAGGATGCTGTTTGCTGTTCATGCATACCTGTATTTACTGATTTATCTATAATATTATGTTTTCGTGTGAATATCTTCTCTTTTCATTGTATGGCTTGTATGAAATCTTGCATAGCTCTCAGAGAAAGCTTTATCTCTTATTCGCCATGTGAGAGAATATTACTGCGTTGATGTCTTTCATTTGAGGGTCATTCACATTACTAATGAGTCAGAGTTTATATATATATATATATATATATATATATATATATATATATATATATATATATATATATATATAATAGCAGGGGTTGAATATTGATTGTTCATCAGTTCATCAGTTCATTTAGTCTATAGGAATCTCAGGTATGCAAGCGTGGTAGTGAAATGACAAGTCGATATTTTATACCGAACCATTGTTTTGAGAATGAATGTAAACTTCATATGATACGGATTATTCATCTTATTAAATTAGAGATTTCACCACACTTATTGGCAAATGGTTCAAGGTATTGGAAGATGATATTTTATAAATGTTGGAGTGGTGATAGGGATTTAGTGGCTACTTTTATATCCCCAAGAAGCTGAGAGGAGTGTTCGAGGCCTGCTTGGCTTCGGGTGAAACTGGGTGCATTAATTCGACCAGCCCACTTACAAGGGGATTGAGGCTATTTTATACGTATGTTTGTAGATGAAGTCAGTGACGTGGGAATGGGGGAAAAAGGGCAAGTGAAATGGAGCTGTGAATTAATAGTACTGATAATGAGCATGCGGTCTTGGGCAGCGTGGACGGACTTCTTGTTATTGCTACTATAGTATAAAGGGCGGTTTACACGGTCAAACGGTTCGTCGAACACTTGTCTGTCGAACCGCGTTCGACGAACCGTTTGACCGTGTAAACCCCCCTTAAGTCGACCCAATTTGGAAATAGAGCCAAATGGCTGGAACTTTGATACTTTGGCGTAATCATAATACGTCTCATAAATGAAAGAGCGACTCTCTGAATTTTATAATATTTACTTAACGTAGTTTTTCATTCTTGCATATATATTAACGTAGAGTGTATAGGAGTGAGCTTAGGTTGCATTTATATCATTCTTGATATTCAGGCTATTCCGAAGACTGTCTCTCTTCCATGAATTTCAGTATTTTCTCCCAAAGTGTGAACGACGCTTTACATCTTGATTCTCTCGTGGGTGTTCCAATATGTGACACTTTCCAATCATTTCAGGAGTGCTTTCGCGGATACTTCTCCAGTTGTCTGCCTTTGGGGCCCGTTTGTGGTAATATGGCTACATTCAAGACTACATTTGGCTATTTCCTTTTGTCAGAACGCTAATGAGCTCTTAAGGAAGTCCATTTTATATTGATATGATATACTCTTTTCAAATTGATAAAATAACACTATAATTGAAATAATAAAACTAATAATTATCTTCGCAATTGGGTGGATTAAAAAAAATAAAGCGAAGCTCTGAGCCGCCTCTGCCTCCTATAGCTCCTTTTGTCTTTGCATTTTCTTTTTTCTTCACTCGGTGTGGAGGACAAGCATATTGCCTCCGTATTCCACTCCGTATTGTAAAAGTCACCTTGATGGGATGGGGCAAAGGGATTAGAAATCCCCTTCTTTTGTATTTTCCTTTTGCAAAGAGTCTAGGTTTTGCTTTTGCTCGGCCATTCTAGTTATAAGTGAGAGTATGGCAGTTGTACCTAGATATGATATTTTTAAAAGCGATAAGAAGTTATATCCAGTAATAAAAAGTTGTTTAGCCGACTTAAGGGCGGTTTACACGGTCAAACGGTTCGTCGAACGCGGTTCCACAGACAAGTGTTTGAAGTGATGTTCGAACGTGTGAACGGGGTATTTGGTTGTCGAACACGTTCGGCAAATGTGTTCAACAACCAAATACCCGTTCACACGTTCGAACATCACTTCAAACACTTGTATGTCGAACCATGTTTGACAACCAAATACCCCGTTCACACGTTCGAACATCACTTCAAACACTTGTCTGTCGGACCGCGTTCGACGAACCGTTTGACCGTGTAAACCCCCCTTTACTTTATATGGTATGGAGTTCGGGTGTTCGGTCTGGTCTATTCCCCTATTCAACCCAATTGTGTTTGGGATGATGCCGTTTATATTCCTGTATTTCTGGGGATGACGCTTGGTACTCATTGAAAATGTCAGAATTACAATTGTCAAGTTTACTGAGGTT
>JAXCGZ010015141.1:187500-192784 GCA_037179515.1 Halocaridina rubra
TTAATAAGAATTTTTCGGGCCTTTCTAGACAAGGAATTGAGTGTCCATTATCCGGTACTCGTCTGGACTGTATGATCTTATAACAGGAAGTGACATATTGCTTTTAATTGCATTTTTGTTTCATGTATAAAACTCTTTGCTGCAAAATTAACCCTTTTGTGATATCTCAGATGTTATTGCCATATAATTTCGAATCAAATTATACATCACAACTGGTGAAAACATATTTGGTGGGCGGTAGTGGGGGAGGGGTTTCGCTAAAATAGGTAAGCAAGATGGTTGTGTTTAGTGGAGACAAAAGGTTGTTTTCAAGATTATGAACCCTTTGCTGTATATGGCAACTCGTCTGACCACTTAACCGCTGCTGTTGTGACTCCTGTTCCGACTGCTGCTATTGCTGCTATGCCAACCCCCCCCCTCCCCGCCACCCCTAATTTCTCTGCGCTACTAGACTATCATTTGCCTCTCTCTCTCTCTCTCTCTCTCTCTCTCTCTCTCTCTCTCAGCCAAAGGCCATTTTTGCAACAGCACCTAGACCATTCGTTCTTCTTTTCAGCAGTGAAGTTTCCTTAGAGCTGTAAATACCCTTGTATAATGGGGGTTGGGTATTGATTGACTTTAGCAGAGAGAGAAAATGTGATTTTGGTATCATGTTTCTTACAAACCACATATATTCACGCGCGCAAATCATAGTAAACATTCGAGTTCTGTGTGCAGTTTGCATCATATTTTGATTTCCCCCTTTAAAAACAGTTCGGGAAATTAAATTTTTAACCTCATTTCATTGTCATTCATAAATATTCTGATATGAACTGCAACCTTCACACATGTGTGTACTGCTATCATCGATGTAAACAAGCTAGATGGAAAAAATGTTCCTGGCTCTAGACTAAGGCCCGATTTCTTAAACAGTGTAAGCCTAGGATACCATATTGTTAGTTAGCTAGAGACACAAATGGATTTCATAAACGCATCAGACGCGGTTCAGTGCATGACTAGGATCCCCTCATGGGGGGGGGGTATCATAGCCATACACAGAACCGCGCCAGATGAGTTTATGAAATCCATTTGTGTCTCTAGCTAACTAACAATATGGTATCCTAGGTTTACACTGTTTAAGAAATCGGGCCTTAGTCTAGAGCCAGGAACTTCATTTTTACATCTATCTTGTTTACGCCGATGATAGCAGTACACACATGTGTGAAGGTTGCAGTTCAAATCAGAAGATTTATGATTGACAATAGATATGAGGTTAAACAATCCAAGACTGAAATTAATATCATACAATGGAATAAAGTTCGCTTTTAGTCTCCGTGGCAAAATGGTAGCGTCTGCGACTCTGAGGCGGCAGGTCGAGGGTTCGCGCCCCGTCACGGACTGAGGTTAGTAAGGGCATACACTCAGGGTAACGATTACATCTCCCAAAACAAGTCCTTCTCAAGAAGGCAACCGTCCTAGCCCTTAGTTGAAAAGGGGAACCCGAGACGTAAAACCGAAACCAAACAATGGAATAAAGTTCGTTTCCAGGTTTCACTGGTTATTCGTACAGAACCTTAAGTTTGATGAAAGATGGAAGTGTGTTGGTAGTATACCCGCCAAATTAGACACAATATATACAGTTGCTTGTTAAAGTAGTCACCGTGGCTCAAGCGGTAGCGTCCGCGACTTTGAGGCGTCTGGTCGAGAGTTCGCGTCCCGCCACGGTCTGAGGTTACTCAGAGTAACGATTACATCTGCCAAAACAAGTCCTTCGCAAGAAGGCGACCGTTCTAGCCCTTGGTTGAAAAGGGAGTCCGTGACGTAAAACTCGCTTTTTATTTACAGTTGCAAGTAAACAATTATGCAAACAGATATGTCAGGAAGAAATGAAAATAATTTTAAGCGATGAAGATTTGACATTGCTCATTAGAATGATTAACATTCAGACTCTGTGGCTAAATTATAAGACATTTCATACAAGAATATTTGGTGCAAACGTAGGCATGGCACAGTACGCTAAGTTATAAAACTTCAGATAAGAACCGCGATTATTAAAAAAAAAAGGTTTTATGGTTAAAATAAGCAATTTGGTAAAATTTCTTATAATATTCTTTAGTATACACGGTCAAGTTTTAATTTAAAAAATTTCGTGTATATATATATATATATATATATATATATATATATATATATATATATATATATATATATATATATATATATATATATATATATGGATTAGTATTTGTGAAATTCTTATAAAACAAAACCTCAAGAAATGTATAGATGACATGCTTTGTTTAAAAATAATATGTATAAAATCCTGCAGTGTATCCAAGATTACCTTATTATTGACTACTACAACTAAGAACTAACATAGTCTGTGGTTAAACTTAAATACGTGCACACACACGAATTACGTGTAATAGAACGCAAACTGTACAGTAAAAGATTCGTCTGAGATCTACGAGTATTTTGAATAACCACAGACTATATGTGCTCTAAATAGCCTAAGATATAGCCTAACCACTAGAATTTTCCTTATAAAACAAAAACTATGATAAAAATAATAATAATAATAATAGACTTCTTTATATATCTGTCGTAGATATTGCTAACATTTTATCGTTGCCTGTTGTATAAAGAGCACTGATGCTGATATCCTTTTCAATTAAATAAAAGGTGATTCATAGTCTTGATTAAACATCACGCGTATAACTCGTCTGTGATTGCATCGGTATTCTGATTTATTGCCTGTGTTTATTTTTTTTATTTAACTTTTAGTCCTATGTTAGCTTATGTAATTTCATTATTGTTATTATTATTATTGTTATTATTATTATTATTATTATTATTATTGATTAGTATTAGTATTAGTATTATTATCGAAGGCAGTTTTACCTTTCAGTCAAAACCTTCATATATCGTTTTCGATACATTAGAAAAAATACCCTATTAATTAATCTTTAATATTTCATACAGACGTATATATAATTAATGAACGCTAATGAATTGAATGAAAGCGAAAATATTCCGTCGAGGACGGATATACGTGTGTATACCGGAGTACGTACTCAATTTACGGACTACCTGCTCCGATATACGGTACTTCTCTAGACACCATGAAGTTGCTTGGCGGTGTTCCCGTTTGGCTGCGAGTGTACAGTTTTGTTATAAAAATTGTTATTACTGAAATAGAATGCATATTTTTGTAATTATTATTATTATTATTACAACTGATAATGTGAAAGTAACTGCCTTTGTTGTATGTATGCCTGTATGTATGTAAGTGTAGCAGTATTCATGGTAAGTGTTAAAGGACAATATGATGGCTCTTCTTTAATGTGATGATGGGTTTCCTAGAGTAAAGCAAATACCGTTACGGTGTAACATGTTCATTAATAAAAGTATAGCTTGTTTGCAGCGGTACTCAAACTTAGTTACTTTGATAATTAATCACTAAACTTAATCTGTTCTCTGTTGAAAATATATACTCATTAAGTATTTATATTATATTCAAAGAATATCTGTTTGTGCGTATTTTCGTATAATCATTGGTATTATTCTGTTTTTCCTTCGCCGCTTTTTCCCTTGTTTTTATGGAGTCGCTGTTTCTTACTTGTCTCTTTGGAAGATAGTCATGTGTTTAGGCCTAACTTTTAAACGGTCAGATGTCCTTCTTGACACCAGCTCTCTCCATTTATCTGTGCATTGGGACCAATACCGAGTTGAGCTTGGTGTCTCCCCAGTAATATATATATATTATATATATATATATATATATATATATATATATATATATATATATATATACGCACACACACACACACACGATGATGTAAGAAAACTACGCATATCCTCAAATAATAAAGGTACTAGCCTATATATATATATATATATATATATATATATATATATATATATATATATATATATATATATATATATATATATATATATAGATAGATAGATAGATACACTCACACAATGATGTAAGAAATCTGCGCATATCCTGATGTAATAATAGTACTATTGTGTGTGTGTGATATATATATATATATATATATATATATATATATATATATATATATATATATATATATATATATATATATATATATATATATATATATATATATATATATATATGCTCCTATATTACTATCATTGTGCTTCTAACATGCAAGTACTACTGTTGAATAATTTTGTGTGGGAAAGCATGAATTTCTGAAGGGTCATTGTTAATAGATGTAGGTCAGCCTGCAGCATGAAATTGATGGCAAAACCCTTTCTTGAAATATGTTATTAGAGTTGCTGCGACCTCGCTCGCTTTTTTTGTACTGTATATATTCACATAGCCTTCGTCTTCACAAAGAGTAGAGTGCATTTTTATGTTCATGTGTTACGTTCAGATCTTGAAACTTTTTTATCCAAAATATATTATCTGATTGACTTGATATTTCTATTAGCAGTAGATCTTTCGAGAGAATGAACCCTCGTTGATTTTGATGTGGATTGGGTCCAGGATTCGGGTTCTCTAAGAGGAAAAGGATTAGGAGATCGGCTTGGGATGGCTGTCTCAATTCCCCCCCCCCCCGCTTTGTAGCCCCTTGATTCATAGTATTCAAGAAAGGAAATGTACCAGAATCAGGGAAAGTATATCTTCGTAGTACTTATATGTGTTATTTTATTTATTATGTATATTTCCCATGGAACTTTTTATTTGAATATAAGAAAAAAAATGCATTTTGAGGTCATGCGTATGTTTTCATTTTATTGATTGGCGTTTTAATAGTGTTCCCAAGAATAAGTTTAGATGGTTTGTTTAGGTTTATGTAGCGAGTAGCAACGGAGGCTATGCTAGTCTATTGTGTATAATACCTTATATGAATTTTATGACCCTTTCTCCCTCGTTATTTCTTCATCCCATGACAATTTAATTCCTAATAAAATAAGACAAGAGTAGACGAAAAGCAGCGATGATGTGCTTGAGTAATAGAAGACACAAAGTGAGTTATTATAGTCTGAATTCGAGTATAAGGGACAAAAGGTAATTGAAAACCAAGGCCTTCATGAAATTTAACATGAAAGTTATTACTATATACTCTGTATTTCCTATATCTGCCGCTAGTAAACTTAAAATACTTCGTATTCATGGGCGAATATATCAAAATATGTACATACGTCAGACTTGCTAAACTAGAAATAATATAGACAAATAAAATAATTTAAAAAGTATCTAACTTGCCCCATATAACTCAGTGATTCGGTGTTTTTAAATGCTGTATCGACCAGTCGCAATATA
>JAXCGZ010015142.1:0-32500 GCA_037179515.1 Halocaridina rubra
TGAAAATCACCACCGCCAATACATTCCTTAGGGGGCGCCAATGAGGCTTTTGGGCTGCTTGGCGCGCACTTGGGATGGTGGGATACATACTGGAGAGCTTTGTAGATAATATGCGAATGTAATTACCTAATTGCAATTACCTACTTGTGCTTATGAGAAAGAGCCCTATACTTGTACCTCCCCGTCTCCTGGTCGGTTTAATTTTTAATACTTACCATATTTGTCTCTAAGACTATGAATTGATTAAAAACTTAACTATCTCCTCGCTTAGCGAATTCCATGCATCAACTATTCTTACACTAAAAGAGTATTTTCTTAAATCCTGCAAATAAGTTTTCTTACGACGTTTCAAACTATGATCTCTAGTTGTTGAGCCAGCCATATCAAAATATCGATCTCTATACTCTGTCAAAATATGAAAGAATATAAAAATCATCACTATATTCCCCTCATTCTTCTAGCTTCGAGTGATGGTAAGTCCAATTTCCTCAGCGTACGTGTAATTACTTGGCTGTGCTCACGGAGAAGAGCCCTAAGATTTTTATTTTTATCATTTGCAAGGGCTGGATATTCAACTGTGAAAATATTATAAAAAAAAAAACTCTTACTTGGAAGGGCACGCATTCGTACATCGAAAGGAGCCTGCATACACATGGCCCCATGTACAGTCGCTGGTAAAATAATGTTAAGCACTGTTCATTCTTCGAAGTTTGGAGAACAAGTACTCATAATTTCATGTTTCCAAATCACTCAATATATATAAAAATGAAGCCACATTTGTAGCTACAGTTGTTGAACTATTAGTTAAAGTTAGCTACAATTGGGACGATTGGGTGATGTCGTTAGGCGCCATCTGGTTTGAAAAGAAATTAGGTTACTTTAGGTTGTTAAGATATAGAAATCTTCTTAGCGCCAGAAAGTACGTCGCCAAATAGATTTTGCTAAATGGGGTTGGCGCCAAAACAGTAGCGCCAAACTATATAAAAATAAAGTTTTCCATAGCATTCTCCATTAAGTATTATATAAACACGCTCCTTTTCTTGGGAAAAAAAAATCCTAAGTCTTAGAATTCCCACTGTCCAAACCCAGTGGGAACAGTAGATCCCACAAATGCCCTCCTCTTATCAGTAGTGCCCTTGCGTGCCTCTCTCTCCTAGTGATTTAGTTCATCTCAGTTCATCGTCTGTTCTCTGCTCATATGACCCCCAGGTCAACTTAATGTGGCATGACCCAACATTTCCTCCAAATGACCCATCAGCGGGTCAAAGTGCGGTTTTGAGGTTGACCCCTGACGTGCCAATGGAAGATTTACTGTCTTACGCAAAAATATTTGAGGGTGGAAAGAGGAGCTGACCGCAGGGAATGGCGCCTGGCACAGTTCATAAACAGAGAGAAAAAAGATTTGATAACAACACTTACCATACATGACCAATATAGACTGTAATGTTTAACAACTGCAATATCACTGGGAGTGCCCAGGTGCACATGTCACCATGTATACTTACTAGATTAATAAAAAAAAAAAAACTTACTACAGTATCTATAAATTATATTCAAATTTAAACATAGGCGATTAATGATATAAAAGATATCATCATAATGATGAGATCATCGACACGTGAAAATGTTGCAGCATCAAAATATTCTGATATTTTACTTGCGCTAAGACTGACTAACTTGTAAATGCGAATCTTTAAATTAGTCTATGAAAGTGCCATTTATAGTTATGTCCTACAATTACCTAAAAAATAATGAACTTAAATTTTACTTCCCCGCGACGGATTAGAATCCCCTCAGCCCCCCCCCCCTCCAGCCCCCCAAAATAAAGTCTTGTTACACGAAGATATTTTAAGTGGTTCTGGAAGAGGATCCGTGGGAAAGTGTGGGGGAGAGTGGGAAAACGGGAAATCTATTGCCTTTCTGAATGCTACAGTGGGAATTACTCTGAGGAATGTGGGCAAAAGTTCATACTTTCTTTGATTTATGGAAAAAAGGTGTCTTCACTGCACAAAAGGATTATTCTTTTCTGCAAAGGAGGAAACAATATGAATGAGAAAAATCGTGTAGTGATAATATAACTGAATGATAATGGGGAGAGAGAGAGAGAGAGAGAGAGAGAGAGAGAGAGAGAGAGAGAGAGAGAGAGAGAGAGAGAGAGAGAGAGAGAGAGAGAGAGAGAGAGAGAGAGAGAGAGTCCTCGTAAATGTTAAATAAATCCTAATCTGTAATAATCCGGAAATATCGGAATTGGTTAAAAATGCAGAGATGAGGGGCTTGAGTCTCGGCTATGTGGTATCTATATAGTCGGGATCTGTGCTATCAATGTCCTTTGCTTCAGTCTTTCATTAGAGAACATTAACCGTTATTACTTATTTTATTATGCTGCACAATATAATTTAAAATAAGTGCAAAAGAAAATGTAATAAGGACATTGTGACACTTTTCAATAACAATTTCGTTGTCCCTGTCAATCTTTCATTAGTTCTACTAGCAATTAACAAAACATTAATGCATAATTATTAGTATTATTTCGTTTATTTCCTTCGCCTAATGACTGCACTGCTTAGACTTAATGGAGTGCCAGCGATACGATCATCAGTAAAATCACAGCGCCAGATGATTGTAAATTACTCGCAATCTGTGTAATACTGGAACTGATTCCATGGTATATGCTAGTCTTAGTATTTACAAGTACATGCAAAGCTTATATGGTATGTGTAAGTACTTTATAATTTACACTATTTTTTTACTTGCACATTTTTCATTATCAGATTTTTGGACTTTTGGAGATAGTGACAGTGATTTGTGAGACCATTCTTTAAAAAAACATAGTAAATATGGAAGATTATGGCACTAGCTGAATAAATCATCTATGTTTGATCATAGTATTCTTTGGCCCGATTTCTTAAACAGTGTAAACCTAGGATACCATATTGTTAGTTAGCGAGACACACACAAATGGATTTCATAAACGCATGTGACGCGGTTCTGTGCATGGCTAGGACCCCGTACGGGATCCTAGCCTTACACAGGACGGCATCAGATGCGTTCATGAAATTCATTTGTGTGTGTCTAGCTAACTAACAATGTGGTATCCTAGGTTTACAGATACGGGATCTTGCCCATGCACAGAACCGCGTCAGATGCGTTTATGAAATCTATTTGTGCGTGTCTAGCTAACTAACAATATGGTATCCTAGGTTTACACTGTGTAAGAAATCGGGCCTTTATTTTAAATTAAACTAATTACCTTAATGCTAAAGTATATGAAAGAATGTAATGGCTCTTCATACAACTGAGGAAATGCCAACAAGCATCTGATAATATAATAGGAATGGGATAAGGGGTTAATGCCATTTGGGCTCTAGCATTTTGGCATCATTAAATATGTATATAGTTTCAAGTTAGGTGAGGTTAGGTTCTGGTGGGTTGGATTTGATTATCAAAACAAAAATCTTAGAGCCAGAACGCCTGTTGCTAAATGGGTTTAGCGCCTAAACAGCAGTCGCCAAAACGGCTACGGCGAAATATACCAAACCCCCATTCTATAAAGTTTTAGAACCAAATAAAAATAATCGCATCAAAACAGAGAGATTATCGAAGAAATATCTCAATTATCACACCAAATCTACAGTCAGAAATGCCGAACATAAACAAGCTACTCAGTCCTCATACAGTGATTTATGAGTGAATAAAAATGATAATAACTTCACTGGCAGAGCCGATGTCCTTCTATCTCTGCAACAAATCAGACGATACACAGATTAAAGAAAAAAACAAACACTCACATATCTTCACACATGTCCTTTTGAGCAATAAGCCAAACATGTCTGAGTGACAAGAAAAAAAGATGAAAACAAAGAAAAGTACTTTAAATGTTTGTTTAAGTCTTGGCATAAAGAGAGAATGGCATCATATTAACCCCCATAAACCTTCTCTCTGGCACCGCCCCCTTGCTCGAGTGTCACTTAAAGACAGTAACAGAAGTAGGAAAAATAAACATTTGAAGGGGATAAGAGGGGGAGGGAGGAAATAGAGGAGGAGAAGGAGGGGTTGGGAAGGAAGGGAGTCGGTGGGAGTAACCTGACGGACTACCTACCGCCTTAAGATTGAGGGCCAGACATGTTTGAGAAACATTACCGATAAATCTTTCCCAACGACATCTCTCTCTCTCTCTCTCTCTCTCTCTCTCTCTCTCTCTCTCTCTCTCTCTCCTGCAATCTAACTTTAAACAGCATGTTGTTATTTACCATTTTATGTCACTATTATTCCCCATGCGAAAGGGGGTGGACAGAGACAGGCTGGAAAAGGGTAATTATGACTGAACACCCATCCTAACTCCCCGCGGTAGGATCGAACATGGGTATATCACGTCCCGAGTAGAGTATTCTAACCACTGCGCTACCGCGGTCCCCTTTAGCATATTCATTCTGATTACACTGGCGAATAACAGCATACAATTTCATCTTTAATAACTAGTGATAAATTAGGATTAAAATATATAATTTTTATTTAACTCATTCTCTCTCATCAGCCAATGTAGTTTTCCATTACAGAAAGATCATAGTACTGCCAATTTCTGAATGATAATCAGATAATTAAGCTTCTAAGTAATTGAAATAATCTAATTACTCTAATTATTTAAGGATGACATAATAGTCTCTCGAACCCACCTGCTTTGCTGATAATTGAGGCATAGTGTTTTGATATATGTAAATTATGCACTCCTCTCTGATGCTAGGCTCACACACACACATATATATATATATATATATATATATATATATATATATATATATATATATATATATATATATATATATATATATATATATATATATATATATTATGAAGCCTATTGGCATTTCTATTGCTAATCTAATTAGTAATTTATATATGAGTATATGCATGCGTATATATAGCTTCATGTGCATGCATGTATATGTATATGTATACGTATATGTATATGTACCTACTCATTACTCTAATCTGAAAATTGTTATACTATATCTGCTCTGCTTCAGATTGTCTGTAGTGTTTCTGTGGCAAAGTGGAGATTTAACTTAAATAATAGCACTCAACAAGGGCTATTGAAAATTATTATTACAAATATCACTTTTTAATTAATAATCGCAATATGCTCTTCCGCCATCAGTCAATTGTTACACTATATTTTATTCTTAATTACTTGCCATGATATTTAAAATGAATTGCAAATTTTATTAATATTTGATATATACATGACCAAATACAGATTGTAATGTTTAACAACTGCAATATCACTGGGAGTGCCCAGGTGCACATGTCCCCACTGAACAGTTATTTGATTAATAATAATATATATATATATATATATATATATATATATATATATATATATATATATATATATATATATATATATATATATATATATATATATATATATATATATATATATATATATATATATATATATATATATATCATCTGTCTCACTAACTATAGTGCATAATCATTAGCTGCCCCGAACACAAGTGTTTGAGAGACTTTTAACAAGAAAGATAAAAGTACAGTAAAATCTCAAAATAATCCGAGGTGATAGGTTGCGCGCCAAAGCCCACACTTCAAACAGTGGCCACCAGATGACTCCGAGGCATTCGCGGTATTTTCATTACCATCAAAAAACGAATCAAAATTTCTTCTATACCTCTTCATTAAATACCTTGTAAAATTTAAAAATAAAAGAATTATTTGTAAAAACAATATTTTATTATTCGTAATAGCATAAATGTAATGGAAGGTTTAGAAATTAAGAGCGATGCAAATAAACGGAATTATTGGCGTGAAAGCTTAGCGCCAGAAACAACCACAACACATGTGCCGACAGCATTTAGGATTAGATATGTAAATAAGCACCCACTGTTTCTACTAAAGAACGCTCCTTTATTTAAGAAATGTATAAAACGCAATCCAAATATACGTACGAAGTGTATTTCTTTATATATTCTTAATATCAAATTATAAAAAATAAAATCTTTGTAAAGGTAGTTGTCAAAGAGGAAGTATCTCATGAAAATGGACAGTCTCTCCACCTACTTGTCAAACAAGTTTAGCCTCAAGTGCACTGGTGTATGGGAGCCATAATTGCTTTTCCTCCAGTGTGTAGAAAAGGTGAAATATTCTCGATGTACTTGTTTTTGTATGCAAATAAACATACGTAAGTACTCCAACACATACACGCATGTGTGAATGTGCTGGTTAGCCCAAAGTTACACGCATGTGTAAGATACGAAGGTTAGCAATCAAAAACCTGACGTATGGGAAGTGAAGGAAGTTGTAAGGTCTTGATGATATTTTTTAACAAAAATATCAAACGACTAGACCTGAAAAATTGGCTAAAGAGTGCTAGAATCAAGTTACGAATTCCTGCACCTCTGACAAGTGGGAGAGGATGGAGAGAGAGAGTGGGAAAGTTACAAAAAGATATGGAGAGAAAACGTAAAATTACCAGAAATATGCAATTTTCAACTACCTCTCTCCTTAATTAAATAATGAATGACTTACTTTATAAAAATAAATGTTAAAAAAAGTACTTGACTTATGAGGAGATCCTGCATGTAATCAAACAGTACTTCATAAACTCTGAGATTGAACTTTAGCAGAACAGTAATTTTTTTTTATTTCCTTAGCAAGGGATATATTTATAAAAATTCCAAAGATACAAAGGTGAGGAAGACGATTTCTTTAAACTATTTAATATAATTTTTGGTAGTAGTAGTAGTAGTAGCATTAGGAGTAGCAGCAGCATTAGCAGCAGTAGTAGTAGCAAAATTCCAATGACGCAAAGGTGTGGGAGACGATCTCTTTAACGATTTAGTATAATTTTTGGTAGTAATAGTAGTAGTAGTAGAAGCAGCATTAGCAGCAGTAATTGTAGTAGTAGTAGTAGCAGCAGCAGCAGCAATGGTATTAGTAGCAGAGAAGTATATCACTTCTACTTACTGTAAATATATAAGTAAAGCAAACATAAAACATATTTTATAGGATGTGTTTATTTGCAGAAATTATTCTGATTCAAAGCAATGGTTCTCAAAAGTGTTTAACAGAAGTCTAAAATCAAAGCACTTTTCCAGTTGTATGGATAAAAATAATATCCAGCATTATTAAGTAAAATCCAATAATGTAAAAAACAGGTGTTTCGAGTGAATAAAATATATGGTTTAATATGCAAATATGATATATATATATATATATATATATATATATATATATATATATATATATATATATATATATATATATATATATATATATATATATATATATATATATATATATATATATATATATATATATATATATATATATATATATATATATATATATATATATATATATATATATAACACAACGGTAAATAAAGGGATGTACTAGTTTAAATGTACAATCAATGCATTCAAAATATGACGACTGACACGGTAAATAATGCAATGTGCAAAGTTGCAAACACACTAAAAACAGACAAAAAGTAAAACTCCCGCAAATAACTTTCCTCTTGGACGTGGCCCCAAGTGTGGCACTATTCGACCCGGGATTCTGGGGGGGGGGAAGTTGTTGGTTGAGGGGAACGGGGTTCTCAGAAGATCCCCTTCACGCTCTTGACAGGCCCCTGACAGCAAACCTGCACTCGCGTTCTATCTCAGGCGCTTTTTCGACCCGCTCTGGCGCTTTTTTAGCCTACTTGGGCTCTTTTTATCTTGCTTGTACAGGGATCAAAAGCTAGAATTTCGCATGGCTTTTCCCTCTGCTCAGAGGGGCTTTTCTCTTAAGCCTTTGGTCATCTCTCTCTCTCTCTCTCTCTCTCTCTCTCTCTCTCTCTCTCTCTCTCTCTCTCTCTCTCTCTCTCTCTCTCTCTCTCTCTCTCTCTCTCTCTCTTTTTTCTCTCTCTTTTTTTCTCTCTCTCTCTCTGTTGTTTTTGTTGGAATTATCGGAAAAGATTAGGTAGCATGTGTTGAGTATTGTGCCTTGCTTCGACTTCATGGGACAGACATCGTGAAAATATTTTTCCACTTTTTGCCTTATTTAATCTTAGCCTTTTTCTTCCGTTCTGTATGTTTTATCTTATTTATTCATTTATCTATTTATTTATTTATTTATCTATTTATTCATTCATTCAATGGACACTGGATCATTTCTGCAGTAGCCAGTTCAATAATGTGACGGTCCCAAGGCCAGATCAGTGGAGAAGGGTGGTGTAAAGAAGGGTATCAGAAAGTAAAACCTTGAGCCAAAATCAAGTCTAGTTTTCTATAAATTAGTGAGAAACAGCGATCCAATGGGAAACTGAGAAAAGTTTTATTTAAAAAAGAAAAGAAAGAAAAAAGAAAGAAAGAAGACATTGTGCTCGACAACAGAACTGAGTACAGATAAAAATGTTATCTGAATTTAGAACACTAATTTTATAGCACAATGTTATCACTAAAAAACGAACATCTGTGGATCAATAATATTTCCAGTTTCAACAACAGCTTCAAGTACAAATACTTGGATATGCTTCTGCTACTACTACTATTACTACTACTGAAGTAACTATTAGTACTACTACTACCACTATCGCAGAGTGCTCTTCTGCTATTAATACATGTAAACCATATTACTATCATTAATAATCACAGAGTGTTCTTCTGCCATCAATCAATTATTACACTATATTTTATTCTTAATTACTTTGGTATGATATTTAAAATCAATTGCAAATTCTATCAATATTTTATTTATACATAACCACATAGATTGTAATGTTTAACAACTGCAATATCACTGGGAGTGCCCATGTGCACGTCCCCATGTACAGTTATCTGAATACATAAAGCAAAAAAATACTACCACTAGTACTACTACTACTACTACTACAGCAACTCTGAATAAAAGTTTTTTCACAGCACAATTAATATTATCAGCGAAGAAAATCATCCTTCAACAACAGCTTCCACTCATTATATATACTGCGAACTCGCCTCTGCTTCTGCTACTACTACTACTACTACTACTACTACTACTACTACTACTACTACTACTACTACTACTACTACTACTACTACGATGCTACTTTTTGGAGTTAGTCTCCTCCTCCATTTTCAAATTTTAAATTACAAGCCAGTAATAAATCCTCGTCTGTTACAACTATCGCAACTGAGGCTGAAGTATTTAAGTTTGTTATGAACATCTTTCTCCATACATATAAATCGATTAATCCTTTGTCTTTCTATATCTTGATTTCTCTGCTTTTTTTTTAATTTATTATAAGACTCTTTTACGTTGGATTAATTTTCCCCATGAGGTATATCTTAAGTGCATACAAGAGCCATCATCCCCTTTTGAAGGGAAAGGTCGAGTCAGAGCAAAACTTGAATCTCTGTGGGAGGAAAACATAAAGGAGGGGATTCCCAGTCTCGTCGCTCCACCCCATTAAGTCCGCTTTTACGACACGCAGGGGAACAATGGGGAGGTATCCTTGCCCGCCCCTCCTAGGGAAGACTATTTAATGCGTGGCAATAAAACTTCAAACACGATGGACTGTAGATAACACTGAGACACGGGTGAAATTTATTGATACACAGTCATCCATTCATCTGCTAGATTTGAGAGTGCATGTTAAAAATGAGAATATTTCTGACAAGTGAAAAAGGTTCTATCAGACACAGAGGTCGTGATGCGTACGATAATCGTTTTATTGTATTGTGTATGCTTATACACATACACGAAAACTAAAACGTACATAAAAAGAATATATATATATATGTTCCGGTTCCGGTTTTACGTCACGGACTCCCTTATCAACCAAGGGCTAGGACGGTTGCCTTCTTACGAAGTATATATATATATATATATATATATATATATATATATATATATATATATAATATATATATATATATATATATATATATATTATAAAGCTCACTTACTCGTATACAGAAACTCGCACATCTTCTGGAAAGAAAGAAGGAAATGCAGAGCAAAAGAGAATGAACTACGGGAGACAGACGACTCTCAATTCCTCACCTGGATAGAGCCGACACATCTCAAAAAAAAAAAAAGAAAAAAGTGCAGATTGAGAGACAAAGAGGAATTTAAGACTATAAATGCTGAAATTTTATTAAAAAAATATATATATATATTTAGCGCATTTCATAGCTTGGACACGGATAAGATTATAATACCCAAACGGAAAAAAAAAAACAATAAAAACTTGATAATGAAGCTCCTTTCAGAACTGTCCACAGTTGAAAGAGATGAACAGTTAAATAGTAATACAAACAAACTGGACAAAACGACAACACTTCTGTAAAAATTGGCTCCCGAGATTTTAAATAGTGATTTCATCAACGTGTTTTTTCTTTCGTTTTTTTTTCTCTACTCCGTCTTTTAACTTACTTATTTTTATTTTCATTCTTTATTTCTTATAGTGTTTAACATCTGGTATGTGCTCTCTCTCTCTCTCTCTCTCTCTCTCTCTCTCTCTCTCTCTCTCTCTCTCTCTCTCTCTCTCTCTCTCTCAAAAAAAAAAAAAAAAAAAAAAAAACACACACACACACACACACGAGAACATTATCAGTACATTCACCAATCACAACCACACACGAAAAACTGTTTGGAGTCTTTTGGGAATTCTCTGAGAATTCTTCGAGAGAATGTCCCCGTTGCCTCATTTCTTCGGCATTGGATGATTGGGCGATGCCGTTTGGGCGCTGACGCTTTGACACTGTAGTTTTGGCGAAATTCATTTTATAGTAAGGTTAAGTAAAAAGTTATGTTTTCTACATATAATTATTTTCTTGGAGCCAAAATATGTCGCCAAATGGGTAGTCACCAAAACTGAATTAGCGCCCATATAGTATTTGAGCATTCATAAAACACATACACCAATAACATCCTAACAGGACAATATGCTTTGATTCCCCTAGGATTCTAGCAGAATTCTTCGTAGGCATGCCACGGCTGTCATTATTCTTTCAATACAATTTTTCTAAATTTTCCCCCTTCTATTTATAACATACTTCAAATAATGTTTAACATCTGGAATCTGGTCTTCCTCTTTAAACACACATACAAAAAATCACAATCCGAGAGTGTTTACAAAACACATTCACCGATCACATCCGGTTTTACGTCACGGACTCCCATTTCTACCAAGGGCTAGGATGGTTGCCTTCTTACGAAGGACTTGTTTTGGCAGATGTAATCGTTACCCTGGGTGCATGCCCTTTCTAACCTCAGACCGCGAAGGGGCGCGAACTCTCGACATGACGCCTCCAAGTCGCAGACGCTGCCACTTGAGCCACGGTGACTACATTCACCGATCACAACCACACACGAAAAACTGTTTTTAATACTCTCGGGAATTCTCCGAGAATTTTTGGATTCACTGCCACGAATCCACTTTTTTTTTTTTTTTTTTAAATCTCTTCCTTATTTTCTTGATTAAGTCCTGTGTATAACATCAGGCTTTATTTCATGTTCTGTAATTTTACCAATGAAAACTAAAATAAAAATTTAATTATTTGAAATTTATTTAATTAAGGACATCCGGGCACAAAACTCTTCTTTTAGCTCTCCCATAAACCTTGTTGAATTCCTGACCAAAATATCCCCAAATAATTTATTTTATTCATGATGATTTTTCTCTTAATTTAATCTATAATTTTCATATAGTTTTCATATGCTAATCATAAAATTTTTTCTTAACTTTTTTTTTCTTAAGGCTTTAATATTTCTATCTTATATTTAATTTTTTTTTTATTCTATCATATCAAGAATATTTTTTTACTTTTATAAAAAAAAAATCAATTTCTTTCCTCTAATTTTTCATATGGTCCTAAATATTTCTATTTTATTTTTAATTCTATTATTATTCTTATCATACCACGAATACCTTATTTCATTCATTACGATTTTTCTAATTCTTTCCACTCTGTTTTTTCATGTGGCTCTAATTCCTTGATCTTATTTTTTTTATTGTTATTTTAATTCTATCAGTGACAACCAGCTAACAGGCGACTTATTTATTTAAGGAGTTATGAATCTTATCCCGTATTATCATAAGGGATTTATTACTTTGATGTCAGTAACATAAAAAGTGCGGAGTGGATCAACCCTCATACACTTGGTCTTGTTTTTCTTTGAATTCTCTCTCTCTCTCTCTCTCTCTCTCTCTCTCTCTCTCTCTCTCTCTCTCTCTCTCTCTCTCTCTCTCTCCTCTCTCTCTCTCTCTCTCTCTCTCTCTTGGACTGGAGGTCTTCATGCTATCTCTTCCTCTTCTTTCTTTTTGTCTTACTTCTTCTTTTTGTTTCTTCTTCTTCTTATTCTTCATTCTGCTATTCCATTTTCTTCTCTCTCCTTCTCCTCCTCATCTCTGTTTCTTCTTTCCCTCTTCCATTTTCTTTTATTTCTTTTTTTTTTCTTTCTCTCCTTTGACTAGGGTTCTTCACTTCATCTTTTTTTTTTCATTTCCTTTTGTAGATCTCTCCATATCATAATCCTCCCTTTGGCATTTTTATATTTCTCATTTTTCATTGCTTATTGGTATTTAAGCTATGTCTTCATTTACTTAATATCTATTTCTTTTATTTGTAATTACTGTTATTTCCCGATATTATCAGATTTTCTTGAGCATTCAGCTTTTGCGACCTTACATTGTTAATTAATCTAATATAATTTCATTTGTATTATTATCTTCTTTCTTTGTTCTTTTTCCAATATTGATATTATTGCAGTGTTAATAATAATAATAATAATAATAATAATAATAATAATAATAATAATAATAATAATAATAATAATAATAATGATAAAACAACAACAACAACAATAATAATAATAATAATAATAATAATAATAATAATAATAATAATAATAATAATAATAATAATAATAATAATAATATTTCCTTACTCAATTCGAGTGAGCAAATACGAACAGGAATGTTGTTATGATATATATGCATATGTCCATGCAAATGTGAGCATATGCAATGAGATCATATATTCATAAACATGTCCCAATGAAGGCCAGTGTGTGTGAGTGTATGTGTTAACACGTGTTCTTTATGTATGCGTACACTTGTGTACCCAATGTGTATTTATTTATCAATAACATTATTCACCATGTATATCTGCATATATATTTAGTTTTTATATATATATTAGTGTAAGTAAGTATATCCAAGGAAGATTGTGCACATACTTAGATTATATTTATGTATATGAATACACGTTAATACTATGAGTGTATATATTTACATAGTACGCAAGAATATACATACATGTATAGTGCATAAGAGTGCATATTTTACACTATACGTATGTATATACATACATACCAATAAAATATAAATATAGTGTATATATAACACAATACGTATGTATATACATACATACCAATAAAATATAAAAAAAATAAACCAAATGATTATGTTAAAATACTACTCTATTGATGTGGAGTGCCTGTGGTCATAGTCAACTTGTAAATGATCTCTGTGCACCAGATGTATATAAAACAGACCCAGAAAAAACACCCAAGTCCAAACCAAACACGTGGAAATATCTCTTCACATGTTTTCGCCGCGGGAGATTCGCCTCAAAGTATGTCCGTTCAAGATGTGATTATTTCACTCGCGAGTTGTTCTGTAAATAGCTCGCGACTCCCATTGAACAAATACATATTAGATGTATACTGTTTATGCAAGTATTGAATACATGAATTATTCTTAATACTGAGCAGTGCTCTCTCTCGCCTTATGGCTCAATAGGCTATCTTGTTTTGGCAGATGTAATCGTTACCCTGAGTGCATGCTGCTAACCTCAGACCGTGACGGTCTTTTGGACTTAAAAAGAGGACAAGCCAGGGCACCTCGATGTTAAAACTTTCTTCAGTTACGGTTCTTTTACCATGTTTATATCCACACCGGATATTTCAGCGTAATCGTTACACAACTCTTATCATCCCTTCACATCTGACAAGTCACAACACTCCCCATCTCTTTCTCTTTGCTTTCTTTCTCATCTTCATCCTAAGTAAACATTACTTTGACTATTCTTTCAGCCTGTCTTTTCATTGTTTATTATCGTCTTTTTGCTGCCTTGTCCTTAAGCTGCTATTTTTCTTAATATGGTTCCTTTGTGCCCGGGTCCGATGAGGGCAATATTCTTTGCCCGTCCCGGTGTCACACATAATAGATAATTACATGTTCTCTAGAACTTTGCTTTCATGGTCCCGTAGATGTGATGAGATTAAAGAGTATCGAATCAGAAGAATAAGATTACACACACACACACACACACACACACACACACCAGTCTGATAGGCTCAGCGCAAGAGAGGCATATACTTGAAAACGACACCAAGCTCTGAATTTGACCACCCCTCCTTACACCCCCATCACCAAATACTCTCCTTATGGCTACCCCCCCACCTGAAAGGGGAACACGTTCCTCAACGAAGGTACTGGCCAAAGACAGAGGTATCAAACCTAGGTCTGTGTTCCCAAGGAAGGATTTTCACCTTCTAAGCTTTCCAGAAGGTATACCTCTCGCGGAAAAATTTCAATGGAGGAATAAATTCCTTCCCATTCACCATCATTCGCTGAGCATTCCCAACCAAAGCAAATGGTGGTTTAATCATCTATATGTCATGAGGAAAAACAAGCATCTTATTGAAGAATTGCAAAGGGGTGTGCATGGGGGGCTCCAATTCGTGTCAAAGGATAAGCCACCTCTTAGAACATTTTTCATTAAAGGGTTTCCTACTTATTGGAATAAAGAACAACTGCACTCCCTCTTAGAAAATGAAGATGGAAAATACATCGAAAGCCTACAACGTTTAAAGTATGATGGAAAAGAATCTTCGACTCTAAAGATGATGTGGAAATCAATTGAAGTCAATCCTCCAGAAGAAATTGTCCTTCTTCCAGGGATTAAAGATCCCCCTATCCTCAAAGTGCAAGAAAAATCTTCAACCAACATCCAGCGCTCCCTCTATTGCCAGAAGGGGCACACTTATCAAAAATGTTCAGCAGAGACTGCTGGGCCCATCACAACAACTCCTCGGTCCCGGACTTGCTCACGATGTGGCACAGTCACTGAAAATATGTGGGAGCATAACTGTTCCCAGCAGAATGAAGATAGTATCACCTCGGAGAGCCAAGATACAGGATCTGCCGAGGGTGAATCATTACTGACAACTACAGATGAAGCAGTTCAGGTACAAATTGTAGCAGTGAAGGAACAAATCACTGCAGTGAATGAACAAATTGTAACAGTGAATGAACAAACTATCAGAGATAACGACCGAGAACTACAGTGCAAAAATAACTCCTATGAAAAGATGCTCAAAAACTTAAAAGAGCAAGTAGCTACATTAATGATTCAGCTTGAAAACATGACAAATGAATCATTTAAGGTTTGTCCTATATCATCTCAAAATGATAATGGCAGTGACAAGGAAATAGCTCAAAGAACCCGAATAACACGAGCTGCTAAAGTCAAAGGTAAAGCCCTCATACTTGAACAGGTAAAATTCCTTAACACTGCAGATAATTAGATGCAGATATCACTCTCCCAACTTTCTATTCTTTAATTTTTTTTTTCTTTCCTTCTAATTAATCACACCCTTCTTACTACAATGAACCTGTCTCTTATCTCTATGTCATACCTTTTCTTCATAAATAGATATGTGTGTGTGTGTGCATGTGCATGCATATATAAGGAGATTCTCATGTATGTAGGTATGTGGGTGTATGTGTATATGTATATGTATATGCATATACGTGTGTCTATCACTATTCCTATAGCTGTTGGTGTGAATACTGTTGTGACACTAGTGATTGTTATTATAATCATTAACTTCATGATTATTACTATAATTAGGTATTTTCATGTGTGCATGTGTGTGTGTGCATGTGTCTGCATATATATATGCAGGTATGTGCACATATATATGTGCATGCTTGTATGTGTGAATCATCATTCTCATAACAGTTACCATAACTGCTATTGTGACACTGGTGATTGTTACTGTACTCATTACTTTTGTGATTATTACTGTAATTCTTGTTATCAAGGCCCTAATTATGCGTTCTGATCTTTTCATGCATTACAAAATCTTAACTTTCAATATTCATTCTTTGAAGAAAAGATTTGTGGATATTTTGCACTATGTTAAAAAAGAGAAACCAACATTTGTATGTCTGCAAGAAAGTTTGCACTCTCATCAGTTGTGCAACATAAGAGGCTATTCCAAATATTCGCTTGATAGTAAGCAAGGCCTCACCACTTATATTAGTAACTGCATTCCCCATCAGTTAATCGAAACCAGCACTAATCCAAGTAATGATGGTGAGGATAACAAGAATGTCACATATATGCTTTTCAAAATAAATGTCAAAACCAATCCTTTTTATGTTTGTAATACATATATTGGAACTGATGCCTTTAATGAAGCAAAATTACCACATCCCCTTATGTATGAGAACATTATATTCGCTGGAGATTTTAATGCAAGGCACAAAGAATTTGCAGAAACATCTGATAACATCTGTAATTACAATGGCAGACGGTTCTATGAGTTTATTAGTGATAACAATTTTACCTTACTAGGACCACGTTTGCGTACCCACCTTAGAGGTGGTAGACTAGACTACATATCTTATCATGGTTTAGAATATGGGAAAGACTTTACTTGCAGAAGAATAGACGATCTATTGTCTGACCATTTTGCACTTGAGAGCACATTCCTACTCGATTCCGGCATTTGTCAAGCACATAAACGAAAGCAGATAAATATTCCTATTGAATTCGTTGCCCCTTTTCGCTCTTTTATGGCTTCTACATTTGAAAATATAGATATTCAGACCATTACAGGCCAAGAAATCTATGATCTCTTAATAGAACGGATATATTTATTCCATAGAACTTACATACACAAGCCTAAACACAAGGCAATCAAGAAGAAAAACAATTGGACAGAAGATAACAAGCTAAACACATTTAAAAAACAGGTAGACAGTGCAGTTGATATGTATAAAAGGGACAACAATGCAACCACTCTTGAAAATCTGCTACTTACTCTACGAGAGTACCGTGAGCTTAAAAGTGATGTCCGAACTAAGCACTTTCAAAACTTCCTACAGTCTATCAATGCTCATACGAGTAGTTCTAAAATCTGGCAGTCAATTAATGCTCTGGTTGGCAAAAACATCAGTGTGTCACAAACAAATGATTCCCAAACTCTTGCTGAAGAACTTCTCTTACAATACTCTAAGACATCTTCCTTTGAAAACCTTCCTTGCGATATTCAACAACGATTAAGAAATCTTGACTTTGAAAGAATGATGAACATAGAATTATCCTGTGCAAGAACAATGGAAGAGGACAGATTCATTGACTACATAACCAAAAATGAGTTGGACTTTGCTCTCTCCCATGGGAAGAGCACCTCTCCGGGTGAGGATGGCATTACGTACCAAGTAATCCGAGATCTTAATGATGATATTTGTAATGGTATTAATCCAATTCAGTTTTTATTCAGCACTATTTATAATGAGGGCACACTTCCAGAACAATGGGAAAAAAGCATTATTATTCCAATTCCAAAAAAAGAAAGTACAAAATTAAGACCTATCTCTCTGACATCCTGCTTCTGCAAAGCCTTTGAGAGAGTCATTCTTAACAGACTTGATTTCACACTCGAGGGAAAATTATCAAATAATTTGTATGGATTTATGAAAGGAAAAAGTACCAAAGACTGTTTTGTAGAATTTATGAATGTTGAGCACTGCTCTAAAGTCACTGGTTTTCTAGATTTGCAAAATGCCTTTGATATTGCAAATAGAACCGTTATTTTGGATCATTTAGCAACTTTAGGGGTCAAAGGTAAACTACTGCAACTAATTAGATGCTACCTAAGTAGTCGAACCTCTAAAGTGTACTATAAAGGATATCTTACTTCCAGCGAAAAGGAATTTACACTGGGAACTCCTCAGGGAGGAGTTCTGTCTCCCCTTCTCTTTAACATCTTAATGGATAAGCTTCTCAAGTCTCTCAGACTACCAAATGATGAATGCACTATCATATGTTATGCAGACGACATATGTATAAGGGCACCTTCTGCCAATGATATGCAAATAATACTTAATGACTTTTCTCAAGTATCAAAAGACATTGGTCTTGTCATTTCAACTCCAAAAACAAAGTACTTTTCCAGTATCTCGCAAGAGCCTCACCTTGTATTAAGCAATCAAATGGTTAAGGTGTGCGAAAATCACAAATATTTGGGAATACCAGTTCCTTCTCCCCCTCACACAGAGTATGTCAAAGATTTGTGTGAAAGACTGCAACAGAGACTCAGACCGTTAAAGCTTCTTGCCAATAGGGTATCTGGTGTTGGAATTAACATATGCCGAACTTTCTATCTCGCATATGTCAGGTCATTAGTCGACTATCACACCCTGCAGCTCTGTACTATGACTACCTCTATCTTAAGACCCCTAGAAAAAATTCAGAACAAAGCTATGAGGATTATTCTTGGCTGCCCTATGAGCACCAGAATTATAAATATGCAACATGAATTAAACCTCCCACCTTTGATAGAACATATCAAACAGTCAGCTGTGATATTTGGAGTTAAACTAGCGAAATCAGCTCAGCCTCATCCATGTAATGCTGGTCATTTGCAAGGGCCGCAGTCAGCGCCAACAATCATTAAATCACTAATAAAAAGTAACATACAGTATGAAAGACAAATTCACCCCAAAGTATTTAAGCTTATAACCAATGAGACAAAAAAACATAATGTAACACTCTTTACTGAGAGTGGTCCTGAACGATTAATAAATCCTTGCAAGAGGATTGGGCCAGAAATTCTCTTTCCAATATTATCATCTGGTCCGAATGTTGCTCCAATTATTAAAAAACATCAATGGTTAGATGAAATTGAAGCCTTTATTGAAACTAGTTTCCCAACTAACAATGAAACACTCTGCATTTACACTGATGGGTCTCACACAAGCAGTGCAGGAGGGTCTGGGTGCAGCATTGTAGTTTATGAAAATTTTGAAGGGCAGCAAATATTTGACAAAGCACTGAGTATGCCAAAATGGTCATCAATCACCGAATGTGAAATTGTTGGTCTAAAACTTGCTATTGAACATGTTCTCAGTGCTAGGAGAAATGCTATCATATTCTGTGACTCACAGAGTGCGCTTCTGTCACTGAGATCATTAAAAAGCTCCTACAAAACTCACATGGCTGAAATTCAAGAGGCTCTTATTGATTGCGCAAAACTTAAACTCCAAGTTAAGTTTTCATGGGTACCCTCCCATGTTGGGATAGTAATAATAATAATAATAATAATAATCCTTTATTCCAATGTACATTGGGTATTTAAATAAGATACATATATATTCCAGATAGACATCTGTGGTGTACGATATAGACATACTAAAACAAACAAATCATAAGGATGAGTGTACCATTAAAATTTACAAGTAAAATCTTCCTTTAAGAGCAACTTCTTAAGATTATATTTAAAAGTATGCACTGAACCAGCATTTTTTAGTTCTCTGGGAAGCTGATTATATAAATGAGGTCCACGAATGTTTATATCTCTTGAACCAATATCAGTTTTAGACCTTCGTACTAATAAATCTTCCCCTTGACGGGTAGTTAACCCGGTAACTGAGCTTACTGTAGAAAAATTATACAAGCAATCAGGAATATTGTTTCTTAGTATATTAAAAACAAAGGTACATATATCAAAAACATATTTATCTCTAATCTTTATCCATTCTAGATCTTTTAAAACAGGAGAGATGTGCTCGTATTTTCTTACATTGCCAACAGCCACTCGTGCTGCAAAGTTTTGTAACTTTTGTATTCTTTGTAATTGAGTCTTATTTGTACATCCCCAAACTTTGAGACAGTAATTAATTAAACTCATAGCTAAGGACTGGACAATTATTATACGAGTTGATGTTTCAAATGAGGCTGGCAAAAATGGCAACTGAGAGTTCAGCGTCTGAATCTATAACCACACTGACTCAGTTTAAAACAATGTTGTATAATGAGATTATGGAAGAGCAAGAACTTTCTACACTCACACAACATGTAAGCAGCTGTTCGATCCAACATTATGAAAACTTCAGAAGGCTGAGACACAAATACAGCATGGGTAAAATGCTTACAGGTGACTGTGATAGAGTTGCTGCCCGTATAAGACTTGGTTATAGAAATATATGGAAGGTGAATTGCGAGAAAACTGGTAGAAAGCACCCAGAACACTCAAAATGCCATTTATGTGAGTGTGAAGGGGGCAACAATTTAGTACACTACATTGCAGAGTGCACAAGGCTTAAGGACTTCAGACCTCTTGGCCTGAGCTACTTTGAACTTTGTGTGCACTTTTGCAACCCAGAGAACTTATATCCTGTACTTAGTGTATACCCAACGTTGAAAATGTAATTCTTTCACCCTCTTCTCCGTCTACATCTTTTCCCACATTTATGTGGGGTCGATGTTTCTGGTCAGTTTTCTCCATTTATTTCTGTCCCATACCTCATCACCCAACAAACCTTTGGACCTCAGATCATCATTGATGCGGTCCATCCACCTATGCTTTGGTCTCCCTCTCCTTCTACCCTGTATATCCATTTCCATCACCCTCCTCCCAACATACTGTTCATCCCTTCTAGCGACGTGACCATACCATCTTAGTCTACTTTCTTGTATATTATCTGATATTTCTATAACTTTGAAAAAAAAAAAAAAAAAAAAAAAAAAGAGGGGTGGAGGGAATACCTCTCTCTCTCTCTCTCTCTCTCTCTCTCTCTCTCTCTCTCTCTCTCTCTCTCTCTCTCTCTCTCTCTCTCTCTCTCTCTCTCTCTCTCTCTCTCTCTCTCTCTCTCTCTCTCTCATATGCCTTTTTATATACATAAGCCACTTTTCCCCTTATAAGGTGAGTGGCTGAGTAAAGGAATAATGCTCTGACTTTCTGGGAAGAGAAAGTACAGAGAAGGGTTCTTTCATTCCCTTCGCTCCGCCCCACTTAGTCTACTCTTACGACACGCAGGGGAACATGGAGGAAGTATTCTAACCCCCTCCCTCAAGAGCTCATATGTATGTATATGTGTGTACATGTGTGCATGTATGTGTATATGTATATGTATGTGTATATGTATTTATATGTATATATGTATGTATATGTGTATATGTATATGTATGTGCATGTCTATATGTATCAATAATTACTACTTTTGATTCATAACTCTATCTATATACAAAAGCTGTAGTAATGATGATGGTAATAATAATAATAATAATAATAATAATAATAATAATAATAATAATAATAATAATAATAATAATAATAATAATAATAGTAATAATAATAATGATAATAATAATAATAATGATAATAATAATAATGATGATGATAATAATAATCATGATGGTGGTAGCAATGGTTGTGATAATAGTGATAATGGATTAATTGACGTAATTCTCTCTCACGTACATAATTTGAAGGGTGGAGAGGGGGAGAGGCTTTCAGTCTTTCTCTTTCTTTTCCTTCCAAATTTATCCTCCATTATATGGCACTGTGTTTATGTGTATGTATGTATGTATGTTCAGGTTTATATGTGTACGTATATGCAATTAAGTACATGCACTTTCCTCTGCTGTGTTACCCTCAGATGACAATGATGTGTATGAGTATGCATGGATGTGTCTTTATCTGTAGTAAGGACGAATAACTCCTTTTGCTGAAATGAATACCACAAACTCTCTCTCTCTCTCTCTCTCTCTCTCTCTCTCTCTCTCTCTCTCTCTCTCTCTCTCTCTCTCTCTCTCTCTCTCTCTCTCTCTCTCTCTCTCTCTCTCTCTCTCTCTCTCTCTCTCTCTCCTTGATATGTATGGCTATGAAGCCCCAGTGGTGTTTCTATTGCTCATCTAATTAATGCATGCATATATATATATATATATATATATATATATATATATATATATATATATATATATATATATATATATATATATATATATATATATATATATATAGTGTGTGTGTGTATGTATGTGTGTGTATATATATATGTATGTACCTACTTATTATTCTAACCTGAAAATTGTATTCTATATCTGCTTCAAATTGTCTGCAGTAGTACGGAATTTAAATGATAGCACTCAACAAGGGCTATTGAAAATATTGTCACAATGATTACTCTTCAAGTACTCTTCAATTATTACACTATATTTTATTATTAATTACTTGCTATGATATTTTAAATTAATTGCAAATTCTATTAGTATGTTATTTTTACATAACCACATAGATTGTACTGTTATCAACTGCAATATGACTGGGAGTGCCCATGTGCACATGTCCCCATGTACAGTTAGTTATCTGAATAAATAAAAAAAAATAAAAAAATAAAAAAAGATTATATGTTCTCCACAACTTAGTCCTGATGGTTCCTAAAATTGGGATCAAATTATAACGACCGTGAAGGGAGGGTCTCTAAGAGGCAATTCTTCAACTAAGGAGGATACAAATTTTGTCTTTTTTCCTTATATATTTTTATTTTAATCGATTAATTAATTAATAATTTCTTTATTTTTATTGAAAATTATCTGAATCGAAGCAGCTTCAAGGGCCAACACTCTGGAATAATATTCCAGAGCATCTTAAAAATGCATCCTCCTTCACAGCTTTCAAAGGCAAACTATAAAGTTTTCTTTTGGACAAATAATTGCTGCTCATTAAAAACTAATTATTCTCACTGTAAGGAAAACAAATATGGAAATGATGCCGATAATAACGATCCTGTATCTAGTGGCATACTTACTACTTTATTATTAACATTATTGTTAAAATTTTTATTACAGTATTATTATTTTCTATGAAAGCTACATTTAATTTAACTATATGTATAACTCTCTTATTTATTAGTTTAATTACATGTCTACTTATAAGTTACTATTAATGTTGAATAACCATTGTACAAAATGGAAATAAATGTTTGTTTGTTTGTTTGTTAAGGGACATAAGTTTAATCCTATTGTATTACTGAACATTAACCCTTTCCAATAATTACCTGCGGGAAACCGCGGTTGCGTAGTGGTTACTATACCCTACTTTGGAGGTGACAGATCTACGATCAAACCCACTTAAAGGCGCTAAAAAGGGCATTCAGCTTTATCTCCCCCCAGCTCAAATCAGTCTGTCCACCCCCATTACGGGAATTAATACTAACACAAAATAATTTACGTCACGGACTCCCTTTTCTACCAAGGGCTAGGACGGTTGCCTTCTTGCGAAGGACTTGTTTTGGCAGATGTAATCGTTACCCTGAGTACATGCCCTTGCTAACCTCAGACCGTGACGGGGCGCGAACCCTCGACCTGACGCCTCAGAGTCGCGGACGCTACCGTTTGATCCACGGTGACTGTAAAAATAATTTATTACTCAACAACCCACCTTCACCTTGACCACACACCCGAATGGCATGCGACACCTAAATTTTGTAGAGAAAGAAAACAGAAGTTTACACAGGTGGTCTTGGAAGCATTAACGAAGTAATCGTAACAAACCTAATGGCCAGCTATCAAAGAGTTCAAATTCATATCCCAAATTATACAGTCTATTGGAAATCTAACATATCCCAGTAATAACCCTATTGATTAAATACAATAGAGTTCAATTTCACATCTCAGTCTACTCAGTCTAAAATTAATTTATTTAAAATTTAATCAAATTATTTATATATAAATTGTCCTGGTTATTAGGACAGAACTTAAAATAATGCAAAATTAAAGTCTGATGACATAATATAAAATAAAAAAAAATTATATCTACAAATGAACAGGTAAACAAACAAATAAATAAGAAGACAACAGAAGGTAATCAACCATATTTGTATACTAACACATAAACAGACAGACACATATACAAGTACAATAAACAGAAATACATACATATTATAGTTACGGTTCACGAGGTGCGGTCGAGTGGGAAGGAAAATATAGAAAAGATTAGGTATCAAAGCGCTCAGAATCAAATCCCAGCCCATAGAGTCCAGTGAAAATCTAAAATAACCCTTAATAGCAAAATACCGAAGGTTTAAACTCAAATGACACCTAATTAAGGACTCTCCTTGAAGATTCAAGTAATAACTTCAAACTTCAACACAGATAGTATAAAGTAAAAAATTCTGTAAATTCTTTTTTCTTCTCTTCTTGATGAGAACCAGCAGAGAGAGAGAGAGAGAGAGAGAGAGAGAGAGAGAGAGAGAGGAGAGAGAGAGAGAGAGAGAGAGAGAGAGAGAGAGAGAGAGAGAGAGATATTAGAGAAAACTCTTGCAGGTGAAGTATTGTTGTTTTTTAAGAGGACGCCCTCCGGAATGAAAACATCTCATTTGTTCTGACGGAGGCAGAAAGAAAAAAGTTCCCCGTACAAGACTGAGTACCGACTCTGCAGCCTTAGGGGCAGAAAAGTGTGTGTGTGTGTGTGCACGCGCCCGCGAGAGAGAGAGAGAGAGAGAGAGGAGAGAGAGGAGAGAGGAGAGAGGAGAGAGAGAGAGAGAGAGAGAGAGAGAGAGAGAGAGAGAGAGAGAGATAACTTGAAATATACTCCTGATCGTGAATACTGAAGTCTGTGTATACTCCATGCAAAAGATTAAGCAACATTACACCTAAAATGCCAGAATTGGTAGATCATATAAATAAATTAAGCGCAATAATATTCTATAAAGTTAGAATTAAGTAGCTATGTAGACACTTTTTGGTTCCCTCACTAATATGGATATTATTCATTAAGAAATATTTTTTTTTCGTTACTTGCAGGTATGGTTTCAAAATGCCCGAGCGAAGTGGCGGCGACAGATGATATCCAAAGATCCAAAAGCTTTGGCTGGCAGTGGAGGCGAAGGCAGTCTCGAAGGCCAACAAGGAGAAGGATCCGTTGGGGATTATCCTGATACCCCTTCGGCTCCATCGGCAGCCATGAGCCCAGAAGAAGGCAATAGCTCCCAGATATCGTACCAACAAATGTTTTGACACTTGTCTCACCCCGATCCCGGAGGTCACATGCATCTGCCAATGCCGAAATTGCCAGTGACCTCTGGTCCACCTCCTGTATTTCATCCTCAGCAGTCAATCTCTCCTTTCCATCACAACCTTGGGAAACATCCTTCAGCCGCTGCTTCTACATCTTCATCACCGCCTTCTTCCTCGCTCCTGCCACCAAGAATTTTCTTAAGGATGTCACCCAATTCTTATTACAGCGAGGGCGGCCACCCGTCCATTACCCAGGAACATTCCCCGACGTCATTTTCTGTGATGAGTGAGGAGGCGGAGGAATTCTGCAGTCTGGAAGGTCATTCCTCATTTCGTCGCGAATATCATCATTCTGAGGACAAACTCCTCTGTTATGGAGTTCGGTCCTTTTCTCCACCAGGCAGTAATTCACCTCCTCTCGCTCCTGCTCCGACTACTATGACCTCTCCAGTTTTTAAGGAGGAAAAAATCGAACCTGTGAAGCAAATCAAAGTTGAAGTTGATGACGAAGATAAGCAGACTTATCAAGAACTGTTCTAGTGTCTACGTCACCTCGTTTAAGTGCTTTCACTCAGTTTTGACTCTGGTGAAGAACTAATTCAAGATAAACTTGCGATATCATCATAAGAAGAAAAACATAACTAAATAACATATATATTGAACATTAAAGATAAACTTTTAAGTTCAAATGTGTGACTCAAGAGATGTTCAAAACAAGTCAGTGACAGGTGTCATAGAGACTTATTCCCGGTCAATGAATGTATGAGCTCAGTATTGTATAGAAATGACAATGGACATAAGCTAAATAGGTTCCAAGCTTGTACTAAGCTTTTTCAATATTTAAATTTCTTTTTCTATTGCCAGTCTATTTATTGCTTTATTATTATGTGAGAGTTGCAATACTGTATGCTTTATTCTGTGAAACAGCTTGAAAATGTAGAAGAAGAAAAAACTGAATCGTAAGTCTTTGCTGATGTTTCTAATCATTTTGGGCCGTAACGCAAAAGAACTTTCTTAATAACACCAAAGGTGGAATTTTTGATAATAGAATTACTAAAAGAGTTTTGCTTTCCCTTGCAGTGACTAATATTATACACATTAGAGGAGAGGGCAGCCAGCACTTGCTAGTTCTCTAGCAAGAAATGTTTGGGTGTATCCTAGAATCTCTAGCGCATCATCTTTGCCCTACAAAACAGTCCATCTTCTCATGATAAATTGCTATTATAACATATTCCAAATGATTTAAAGAAGAAAAACAAAATATTAATGCTTACTGCTGATCAAGTAGTGAAAAATATTTTAATCAAGATTAATCCTAGAAAGGTTTCTTAACTTGGCCTGTTTTATATCTGATCCTTTATTTTATACTTTAATAAGTTCTAAAACAAAGCACTGCAACTTTAGCTCCAACATTTTCGCCAGTGTAGCCATAGGGTAAGGAAGTAGAAATACTAATGCCCACTGAGGATAATCCATGTCAAACATATTTTACTCTGGTATGATTCATTTTCCAGCAATGTATTGGAAAAAATTACCAAAAATGGCAATGCGAGCTCTGTAAATTTTAGTAAAATAGTACATAATTTCATTTTGTACATCAAAGCAAACTCTGGGATCAGTTGCAGGGGTGACAAATGGCTTGACTTCATAGGGACCATTGTGATTCTGTCCTGTTATGAGACTTATCCTATGTGAATAAGTACAGTAACACAGTAAACCAATTTTCACACTGTAGGTGTCAAATGGGCAGGTGCAAAACTCTTAGAAATAGAAAAACTGCAAAAATACAGTTTTTAAAGCCACAGAAAAAAAAGCATATCAGCTTCTCCTCCACTTGCAGCAATGAAACATTTTAGCTGCATTAACATTAAGCTCTATGTTTGCCTGCTCAGACTGAATGTATAGGTGTTCTGTGTATATCTGTGGCCCGTAGGCCAACCTCGTCTAGATTTATACATTCGTTTTTGCAGTGTTAAATGATTTGATAAATAACAAGAGAAGTAATAATCATGTGCACTCCAGTGTATGTGTTCCCATAATGCTACAATAGCAAAATATATATTTCCTTATGTAAAAAGAAATGTCAGAGTCGGAAAAAGTTGTCATGACAGCATATAAGTAATTTATTTAATTTCTGTGTTATGTGTAGTAGTGATGAACCAGGGTTTGTCAGTACCGAGAATAAGAGTAGTGATATTTCACGTCTTTTGTATTTAATCTTATCTTCATATATGAAAATTACCTGATCTAGAGAAATTTATAATGACTAGCAGATTTCCTCTTGATATTCACAAGTTTACTTTGTTGCCTAAGTAATAAATAACTTCTCGTTTTCAAATTTCCAGGGTAATTACAATACTTTCCAGATGTTTTTTTTTTAATATATTACATCATATCAGTTAAGAGATATAAGTTTCAATGTGAATCTAAATATATACTGGACTTCCGAAAAACACTCTAACTTTCTTGAAATATCCTTCTGTTATTCTGGCATAGTTCCCAATAAAGCTATGTATTGAAAACCAGGTACAACTCCATTTCATCACTATTTCACTGTTGTGTTCATCAAACCCTTTCCTGCATCACTACCTAAAGCTAACTTCACACTCAGTTCACCACCTGATATAGCTTACTCATCTAAACACCTACAGCTATGTACATAACTATATTAAATGTTTTAAAAAAAAGTTTTACATTAATCTAACAGAGTACATAACGATGATGAAATAAAGTATGTACAGACCAAATCAATCTCTTTAGCAAAACACCCTGTTCGAAAGGCAAGCCATGTGGTGATAGGGTATCTTCCTAAGCATGAACATTTGGGCAAAGGTGTTTTACCTCTTCAAGACCATCATACCCGAACATACGTACATATACAATGCCAAAATCTCTCATGTAAAAGAGTGGTCGAGTCAAAGCACCCACATATTTACCAAATGCCAAACATGCTTCGAATATTTCTCTTAGCTCCTTGATGATAAAATGTTGCCACAATTCCCAAACCACCCTGCTTGGGTCACCCATATAATTGGCATCCGTAGATCTCGCGGGATTATAGATCTGCGCCTTCAGAAAGTTCTTTGACACTTTTGGGGGGCAAGCCTGGGTTGGGTTGATATGGAGAAGACAAGCTGTAGCTCACATATCCAAAGTATAAAAGGCCTTCTTTATTCCAAACAGATTTATTAATTGAGGGGAAATCGTCATTACACACACACACACATAGAAAACTTAGAAAAATTGTGCAGTTAAAGAGTGGAAACTGAGCGTTTGAAGCTGGCTTGAGGTATATCAAAAGAGTAAATAATGATCTGTTTTATTCTGCACCTCTTCTGAACTGAATAAATGTTAACCTATATGAAGTAAAAAAAAATGTGTAATTAAAAAACGTTATGTCCCGGCAATGTGTTAAAATAAGAAAGAGCCACTTGAGAGCAACTCAAAATAACTGTCTAGTGTTAAGACCCGGTCTACCACGATGGATTTTTCATATGTGCTGTACATTATGTGTTATTAGGGGTAAATTCTGTCTCCTCACTAAGAGTGAGGAATACATCTCCTCCCCCCCTTTCCATCCCATTTCCTCCCTCCCACTTCCCTAAATCCCCCCCCCCCATCCATTTTATCTAATTCTGTACAAAACGATTCTTTTATCTTTCAAAGTCAATATTAATAATAAAATCGTCTAATTTTATCTGTGTTGCTTGTCTTATTATGTCATTCCTCTGTTAAAAAAAAAGGTAAAAATACTGAAAAAATCCACACGTGTGTAAAACATAAAATTTATGCTTTCTTAAGTTTTCACCAACATTTTAAGTATAATAAAAAAAATGATACAGTAGACAATAAATCCTTGTATTTTATCTATCTATCTATCGACCTTGGCTGTTTCCCCCTTTAATTGGGGGGTAGCCGACATGAAAAATGAAAACAATAAGGGGCTTACTTAGCTCTATGGGCAATGATTGTATGCTGTTGTATAAAAAAAAAAAATCAATAATAATAATAATAATAAGCGAACAAAAAATGTTCTCTAAAGAATATATTCATTGTTTGAGCACGAGGCAACGCCTATAGAGCAATAACAATAACATGAAAAACAACAAAATCGGAACTCAAAGGAAACCGACATAAGAGTCATCAAATGATGGAAATATAGCGAAGTTTTCATTATACTAGACTTAGAAGATGACAAACCCACGATCGAGCCCACCGATGAGAGTTGGGAAGGGCATCCACCTGAATTCCCCATCTCCAATCTGTCTGTGTCCACCCCCATTATGGGAGCCAATAGTGACAAAAATAGTGTAAAATAAAAGCTAGAAATGCCAAGGACTATATGCTACCTATGGTAAAATTCACTGAAATACATAATTAATATTCGATGGACCAAAGGATACAGAGTTCCGGTTTTACGTCACGGACTCCCTTTTCTACCAAGGGCTAGGACGGTTGCCTTATTTCGAAGGACTTGTTTTGGCAGATGTAATCGTTACCATGAGTGCATGCCCTTGCTAACCTCAGACCGTGACGGGGCGCGAGCCCTCGACCTGACGCCTCAAAGTCGCGCACGCTACCGCTTGAACCACGGTGACTACACCAAAGGATACAGAGTGAATCAAGTAATAATTAATTTACTTATTTGATCTCGATGGCTATGCATTCAGTACACATTACGTACACTGATGATATTGACATATGGATAGGCAAAGAAAAATTGACCTCATCGGTCAAGGCGCCAAGAGGACATTCAAGAAAAAGTAGCAGCTTAAGGACTAGGAAGAAATAACAGAAGACAATCTGAAAAAAAATAATCAAAGTAATGAAGACCTAATAAGGATGAAATAAAAAGCAATGAGAACCAGAGATGTTGAGTGTTGTGACTTGTAAGATGGGAAGGGTTAATAAGATATATAAAGAATACGCCAGAATAGTCGGTTTAGATGTAAGCATAAACGTATATATACTCTGGCTGTAATTCCCTTTGTAAGGGGTTGGTCGAGTCAAAGCGCACACATTCACAAGAAGTCAATTCACCTCAATCACCCATGATAGATCCTTGGTGATAAATAGTTATCGCAATCCCCTCCCACAATCACACAGCTTGGGTCGACCACAGGGTAAGTGGGCTATGATATTCTTCAATGAAAAAACAATAAGCTCGGGGTAAAAAAAAAAATGTAGAATCTGGACATATTTTGCTGGTTTTTATACTTAATTGGAAGTAAAAAAAAAAGTCTACATCCACGCACATACATGTGGGTTTTCAAACATGTGTAAGACACATCATCATCATTGTCAAAATATATATTAATGAGAATAACAATGTCTGAAAAATACTTGTTGCTTGGTCTCCTTGAAACCTTGAAAAATTAATATTTCTTATTTCATTCTAAAGGGATTGGGCTAAATAAAGGAACGCATGCACTCAGGCGCTGATATTACTTTCACTCATAATTACTACAAAACAATAGTAGTCACCGTGGGTCAAGCGGTAGCGTCCGCGACTCTGAGGCGTTAGGTCGAGGCTTCGCGCCCCGTCACGGTCTGAGGTTAGCAAGGGCATGCACTCAGGGTAACGATTACATCTGCCAAAATCAAGTCCTTCGCAAGAAGGCAACCGTCCTAGCCCTTGATAGAAAAGGGAGTCCGTGACGTAAAACCGGAAGTAATAATACTGAATCAATTACTCAAGTTTAAAATAAAGAATAATGTGATAAAACAAAGCAGACGTAGTATGAATAAAAAACATAAAAGGGTATTATTACAGTCTCACCCATAGCTATTACATATACAGTAATTAATTAGCTAAATTTTAATAATATCATTAATGATAAAACGCAGTCGACGATGAGAAAAAACACAAAAGGACAATTAAAAGTCTCACTCAAAAATATTTTACATACAATAACACTGAAATAAATACTAAGCTCTATGAAAAATTATCATTGGGACTGCCGGAGCGTAGTGGTAGAATGCTAGGCAGGGCGATAGGAAAGGCATCCAGCCTTGACTCCCCAGCTTCAATTCGTCTGTCTCCATTCCCAAATGGGGATTAATAGTGCCACATAAAACGCAAAGGGCCTGTTTAGGGAGACTGTAGTGCCTGTTGTATGCACGAGGTCGAGAGATCGGTTCCCGTCCAAGACCGAGAGTTTGAGCTGTTTACTGGCAGGTTACTGCTGTGGCTTGGCACCACAGTGGGGGGTTGGGGTTGCCCCGGCTGACGCATACCCATTGTATAATGGAAATAAAGGTTTATTATCATTATTATTATTATTATTATTATTATTATTATTATTATTATTATTATTATTATTATTATTATTATTATTATTATTATTATTATTATTATTATTATTATTATTATTATTACTATTATTATTATTATTATTATTATTATTATTATTATTATTATTATTATTATTATTGAACGTTATGCGTTTATAACGGTAAATGTTATTTAAAAAATAAATCTCAAGCAATTTATTATAATAATTTGGTTAGTTAGATCAGTTCACTCCTAGTAGTCGCCGTGGCACAAGCGGTAGCGTCCGCGACTTTGAGGCGTCATGTCGAGGGTTCGCGCCCCGTCACGGTCTGAGGTTAGAGAGTGCATGCACTCAAGGCAATGATTACATCTGCCAAAACAAGTCCTTCGCGAGAAGGCAACCGTCCTAGCCCTTAGTTGAAAAGGGAGTCCGCGACGAAAAACACGCTTTTTTAGATCAGTTCACAACTAATTACAAGAAACGGGTTGATAACTGAAATTATTATCTTTCAGTCGTTTTCTATACGTATATACTTTTTATTAAGGGAGTCACCGTAGGGTAATGGTAGAATATTCGACTGAAAGGTGACGGACCCAATTTCGAGCCCCTAGCGGGGCGTTAGGAAGGGCATTCAGCCTTAATGACCCTGCTTCAATCAATATCCACACGCATATTGGCACTAATAGTATTAGATATATGTAATATATATATATATATATATATTATATATATATATATATATATATATATATATATATATATATATATATATATATATATATATATATATATATATATATATATATATATATATATATATATATATATATTCCTTTTTTTTCAATGTTATGTATTATCATTTCATACGCTGAGGATGAGAAACTAAGCACTAGAAATGAACATGGGAAAAAATGTGTTCAAAGACAGAAGGAAAGATAACAAGGAACACTTGTTATCTTAAAGCATTATTGAGCAATTGGAGTGCCTGATGCACGGTCTGAGTTTAAAGCTATATACATACATACATAGACATAAGCCTCATTCCCCCTTGTAAGGGGGGTGGCCGAGCCAAGAAACGCGCATTCACCACAATCCACATACACACCTCAACCACTCCTCTCAGCTCCTTGGGGAGAG